>JASDQU010370674.1:3241-18621 GCA_032191745.1 Picea mariana | reverse complement strand
AAAAATAAAATGACTGTTGATGTAATAACCTGTATCATAAAAACAATACTCATAAATTTTTACAAAGATTTACTTCTCTAGGCAATGATCATTTGTCAACTCATGAACCCCTCCCCCACACCTAAGTATTGTGACACCTCACAATAAAAAATATAGGAAACCAGTCAGTTCTCCCAACAACCGAAGATTTACAGTTTGTTAAGTGTAGAGATAAATTTCATAGATTGGTCTGACGAGATGGTTAGAAGATGGCCCCACCTATAGGATAGAACATCCTACATATAGATAAGAAGAGGTAGGCGAGAGAGTTTCAAGATAGTCTCAAAGCTAGTTCCCAATGGAAAGTTTATGGAGTTCAATAACCTTAGCTTAACCATACATACTTCATGTCATCTTTGTCTACAAGTAATTCTGTACATTAGGACAAGTTTAAATTTATTATTTATTTTTTGTCAGATTACCATCCTCGCTAGGTAGAATGCCCCGCTGCCAGCAAGCCTATTCAGTACTCCGGTGGGTTTACCTAGTCATACCATAGGCTGGTACCTACTGCCAGTAGACCTGTTCAGTATCCGAACGGGTTAGCCTCTTACACCCTCATAGACTGGCCCTCCATCTTTTAAGATTTTAGTATAGGATTGCTTTATGCAAGAAGATGGGGAAACAACTCTGAAAACAACTTTTTCTTTCTTTTTTCAATTGGGATGGTATTTATGTTAGAGGATGACTTTCTGTTATATTCCTTAGTGATTGTCTTGATGTAAGGGGTACTTAAGTGGACATGGCCTATCTAAAGATATGATATAATCATTCTTTTTAGTGTGTAGTGGATGGTACCATTGAGAAAGAACAGAAAGGTATCTCTAGGCTCAACTCACTTTCTTCTTTTGTAGTTATTGTGATGTTTCCATGACTAACCGCTAATCAGACCTCCTTGTTACCTTTTAATAAAGATGCTTTACTCACTTACTCAGATTTCTTGGGAAAACTGTATGAGAGACCTCTAATCTTGATGGTTATGGTATCACTTCCTTATATAGTGGTGGAGATTTTCAAGAGCAACTACTTTTTTTAAAATGCCTTAAGAAAAAGATAAGATGATTTTTTTTGCAAAAATATGGCTAATTACAGCATGTCAATATTCATTTGATGCTTAGCAGACAACAAGGTTCAAGTGTAACAATGTTTTGAAGAAAAAATCCTTCTTTTATATTTCCTTGAACTGTCTACTCCTGATGAAATAAATACCTACATAAATATCTAGAATTGCTTATTAACAAAATTCAAAAACTATTTACATATGTATAGTAGAAAATTCAGAAAACATTCAAGAACTAGGGGGGAATTCCCCATCTACTAAGGCCAATGCCTTGTCAGTTGCCATGACCTGTAGAAAGTCTTCTTTGGAAATGGACTTATGATAACATTTGAGTCGGTGTCCATTTACTACAAATGATACTTTTCCATCGTCAATTGTTTTGATTTTCACAGCTCCATTGTCATATACAATGACTACCTCATAAGGACCCAACCACTGGGTGGTGAGTTTTCCTTTGAAGGTTTTAAATCAGGAAACAAACAACAAAGCCCAATCACTAGGTTGGAAATGTTTCTTCTTAATAAAGTTTTCATGCCACTTGCTCCTCTGGTTTTGGACTAACATTCGTTTGTTGGATGGCATCTTGCTTGATCTCATCCAACTCATTCAATTGTAGGGCTCATTGTTTCTGAGCCTCATCTAAGTTTAATCCCAATTCTGCGGCAATACAGAAGGTCCCTACTTGGAATTCTATTGGTAGAAGTACTTGTTTCCCGTACACTAGCTCATAAGGGGTATTCCCAGTGGTGTTTCTCTAGGTGGTCTGGTAAGCCTACAAAGCCTCTGGAAGCCTATCAGCCCAATCCCAGTGATGTAATTGAACAATCTTGGTTAAGATAGCTTCCAAAACTTTGTTTTTATATTCTACCTGACCATTAGCTTGTGGGTGGTATGGGGAATATTTATAGTGTTTAATCCCATATTTCTCTGTTAGCTCTCTCATCAAATTGGAAGTGAATTGAGTGCCTTGGTTTGTAACAATTTCACGAGGGACACTGAAATAGGTAAATATGTCTTCATAAATGAATTCGACAACAGACTTTTCTGTAGCCCTAAATAGGGCTTTTGCCTCTACCCACTTGGTGACATAGTCTGTACAAACCAAAACATAATTCTTCTAACGAGACATGGGCAAAATTGGTCCTACAAAGTCAAGGGCCCATTTTTCGAAAGCTTCTATCATAACTTGGGCACGCAAGGGAATTTCGTCAGCTGACATAGGTCTTCCTATCCTTTGGTAACTATCACAACTCCTCACATACTTAGCAACATCTTTGAAAATTATAGGCCAATAGTAACCTGAATGTAACACCTTATATGCTGTACGTTTGTCAGAAAAATGGCCACCACATGGTCCATCATGACAACTTCGTAGTATTTCTGGTACCTCATCCTCTCAGACACATCTACGAATAATCAAATCAAGACCTCTACGAAAAAGTTCATGGCCAACCCAAGAGTAATTAGCACTTTGCGTGATAATTTTATGCTTTTCATGAGGTGACAAATCAGAGGGTAACTTCCTAGTAGCTAGATAGTTTACCATATCTACAAACCACGTGGTATTTACAAAGAGGGAAAAAAGGTGCTCATCTCAGAAATTATCATCTACATGAATATCATCATCCTCATTTTTTATTCGTGAAAGAAAATCGGCTACCAAATTCTTCTTTCCAGGTCAGTCAAGAACAATGATGTTAAACTCTTGAAATAATAGGAGCCACCTAGTCACTTGGCCATTAGTTATGGGTTTATTCATGAGAAATCTACTATCAGAATGATCTATATGTACAAATCCTTCGTAACCTGCAATGTAATGACAAAACTTATTGATAGCATGAACTACTGGTAAGAATTCCTTCTCGGTAACTGTGTAGTTTAGCTCGACAGGGGATAAGTTCTTGCTTACAAAATAAATGGCATAGGACTGTTGGCCTTCTTTCTGCCCTAATACTCCTCCTATTGCGGTGTTAGAGGCATTAGTAGATATGTGAAATGGGAGAGTCCAGTTGGGCCCTCTAAGAACTGGTGCCATAGACAACTTAGCTTTTAGGGCTTCAAAGGCAGTTTGACATTGCTTAGTCCAAACAAAATCAACATCCTTTATTAACAATCCAAACATGGATGCAACAATCTTTGTAAAATTTTCAATAAACCGCCGGTAGTATCTGGCATGTCCAAGAAAGCTTCTCACCTCTTTCTAAGTTTTGGGGTTGGAAGTCTGACGATGACCTCAATCTTTGCAGGACCGACTTTTATCCCTTCAGATGAAGCATGATTTCCTAGAACCACTCCTTCAGTTAACACCATTTTACATTTTTCATGACTTAGAGATAGGTTCATTTCTTGGCATCTGATAAGGACTTTTTCTAAGTTATCTAAGGCTTCCTAGTAAGTGTTGCCATAAACTGTGAAGTCATCCATGTAGACATCCACACAATCATGAATAAGATCAACAAATATCCGTGGTACTGCTCATTGAAATGTGGTAGGAGCATTACGCAATCCAAATGGAAAGACCCTATAGGAATAGGTGCCCCAAGGACAAGTAAAGGTAGTCTTTTCCTGATCCTCAGGTGCTATGAGAATTTGATTGTACCCACTGTACCCATCTAAAAAGAATAAATACTTATTTCTGGACAGGGTATCCAAAACTTGGTCAATGAAAGGAAGAGGAAAGTAATCCTTCAGAGTGGATTTGTTGAGTTTCTGGAAATCAACACAAATTCTCCATTTCCCGGTCACTTTCTTTGGAACCAATACAAGTGGGGACACCCACTTACTGTCGGAGATGGGATAAATAAATTTGACATTTAATAACTTTTGGATCTCCTCCTTTACTATATCTTTGAGTGATGGGTTCATCCTTCTTCGGGGTTTCCTAACATGTGTTACTTGCCCCTAGGTATATATGTGATGGATGCATGTGTCAGGGTGTATACCCTTCATTTCAGTGTAATCCCAGGTGAATGCCCCTGATTATTCTTTAAGGATACTTACTAAATGTTTTTGTTGGTCTGCATCTAGCCCATAATTTATATGTAAAAATTCCCCTGGACTAATCTCGTAGGGCATAGTATAAGATATGACAGACTCGTCTATCCTAAAGATAAAAGATGCCGAAGACAAAATGGATGGGTCCAATTGTTCCTGAAATTGTTCCCCAAACATGTACTCAAATTGGGGAAAATCTTGTGGAAAATCAACACATGTGATAGCGGAAATGAACTGGTTTAGCACATTTTCCATTGTGTGCTCCTGAAGTGCTTAGGTATGGTCACTTGGCAATACGGGTTCTTCCCAGTCCTCGTTCTCATATGGACATTCAAGCCACCATAGATTCTCCATGATAGGTTGATCTGGAGGGTATATAGTGAGCTTCTGGATAGAAAGTCCATTTGAGATGGTCATTTCTCCCTCTCTACAGCCAATAAATGCATTGGTTGTGGCTAACGAAGATATTCCCAAAATAACTAGATGGCCTTTGGTAGGATCCTTAGAGTGGATGACAAGAAAGTCTATTGGGTACTCCCATGAGGCTAAAGTAACTATGATATCATCCAAAATTCCTTCAGGTATAACCTAGTTTTATCTGCTAATTCCAAAATGGTTGGGTTAGGTCTAAGAAGAGGTTGTAACTGTAATTTATCCAAGGTAGTAGTAGTCATAACATTGATGGCTTCCCCTAGTTCTATGAGAGTGTTTCCAATGGAGACCTAATTAATGGTTATGGTCACTACGGGGTTTCCTGGGTTCCCATATTTTTCTAGCTTCCGCTGATCTGATATGTACTCAGAAAGTTCTCCTATCAAATGTACTGTTGGAGGATCCTTCTGCTTCCTACCTGGCTTCTTAATACAGAATTCTTTGACTACCTTACTGTAGATTGGAATGTCCTTGATAGCTTGAAGTAAGGGAATCTTGACACAAATATTCTTCAATTAATTCAAGATGTCAAATTCCGGTCAGGTGGTAGGTTTCTCGATTACTAATCTGTCTGGATAAGGAGGGGCCTTCGTAATTTGTGAAGGTTCATTTTGGGGAAGCTTGGGTTCTTGGTCCTTAGGAATAATAACATATTCCCACCTGGTGTCATCTATAGGTTGTTTGATGGTTACTTCTTCTTCTTCTTCCTGGATGACTACTGAAGGTCTCTGCCTATCCAGAACTTTTCCTGATCTTAGTTGAATCTCCTGTAATGGAACATGAGTAATAACATATGTCAGGAAAGCTCGCATCTCAACATTGTGAAGAGATTGAGGTGGCTTATTATTGGGATTGGGCACTGGTTGTGCCAGTAGTAATGTCGGTCTAAGGGAGCTTGCATTCTGATATTGTAGGGATTGTTGTTGTGGAATAGGAGGTAAAGGTGGTGGAACAAAACCTAGTAGAAGCTGCAGAGTGTTCGGTGGAAACTATGGATATGGATGGTTGGACATAGGGACAGGTGGAGCTTGAGGGTTTCCTTGGTTATTCCCTCCTCTCCATCCTTGAAGCCAAGGATTTTGGTATTGTGTAGACCATTTTTTCCAACTTGGTGAGTTCCACTGTTGTTGCTGTTGATAATAGGGTGGAACTTGAGATTGTAGATTTGGGTATGTGGGCTGGTTCCTAGGCTTCCATGGCCTCCTAAGTGAATAAGAGGATTCCCCAGGATCCCCACTCATATATATGGATAACAAACTAGACAATGATGGACATTTCTCAGTTGAATGGTCTTCCATGCAGAAGCCACAAACTGAAATGTTATCTAATGGGCATTCCCTTTAGGAATGCTTCCTCCTGCATCTTGGGCAATATATGCTCATTGATGCATTTTCCTCCTCCTGTTTCTTTTTAATTTTGAGGGTGTCCAACTGGGAGTCTATTGTGCTTAAGATATCTGTCTTGAAGTTCTCTAAAAGGTTCCCTATATTTGCTCTCGTGATACCACCTGAACTAATTGGTTTTAAGTTTTTGTTATAAGGGTCCCAAACATTCTTTCCTGTTTTAGCTCTACTCCTTGAGTAATTCTTACACATTTCACATATTTCTATGAATGGTTTATGAGATATGTCACTTGATTCCATCAGGTTAAGCATCTCTAGGTATTCTTCTGAAAATCCCTTAAGGAAAAGAGCCCGAACTGCATCCTCTGGGAGGTCATGGTATTTTGACTTCTGGGAGATGTATGCAAACCGTTCCATATAGTCCTAGAGATTCTCGTCTTCTAATTGTTGGATTTTGAAAATATCGTTACGGGATTCTTTGGTCTTGCATTAGTCTTGGTACTTTTTAAGAAAGATATCTTTCATGGCTTCCCAAGACCTAATACTGGATTCTCCCAACCCCATGAACCATCTTAGTACAGAGTCCTTGAGGGTGGCAGGAAAGAGTTTTAGTTTCTGGGCATCTTGTAAGTAATTGTAGCTCCTACACAAGATGTCGAATTCAAATAGGAAGGTATATGGATCTTCACTTCTTTTACCATAAAAGGTGGGTAGTGTTGAGAGGGGAATATTTTTCATATTGACATTTGGTGTGGTGTCTAAAATTGGAAACCCGAAGGTAGTTTCGGTTTGGTTTCCAACTTCTTCTTCCTCCTCGTGTCTTACATTGTTGTGATCCCCCTGATCATCCATACTAGTTTGGTTTCCAAAAAGAGAGTACCTAGGTGGTTTTATCTTTGAAGAAAACAAGGTTTCCCTTTAATGGAAAGGTCTTCCTACTGATTGGATGTCTGGGACTCTACTCAAGCTGGTTGAGATTATTGGTGTCAAAGTTTCTGTCTCAATTTGAGAGACAATTATGTTGGCTGAACTACCAAACAAGGTATTCACTTGTTCAGGGTCTATGATGTCTTCAAAGGTAGGATCTCCTGATGGTGGTAAGAAAACAAAGGTTGTTTGTTTGGTTTTGCAGAAGGCTCGAGTGGTCTTGCCTCTTGTTCCACTATTACTGATGCTTCAATTTTCTGTTGTATAGTGCTCCCTGTCTTAGTCTCTTCAGAGACTACTTTATCTCTTTGGGTTGAGCTAGCTCCTGTTTTTTGGTATCGATCTACGAAATTTATGAGTGGAACATTCCTTCCCCCAAAAAGGTGGAAGGAACCTTGGTTGAAAGATCTGATTTAGATTTAATGTATCTACCTTTTGGGTCTCTAGGCCTATTCATGAAAGTAAACAAAAACAAAAAGAAATACTACCATTGGGTTTGGGGGAGCCTGCAATAGCAGATGCCCAGGTTCTTACCTCTTGTCTTAAAGTTCCTCCGCCACCAATCTAATGCTAAGGTTTAGAAGGGATCTATTTCCTAACTATTTCCTACCTTGAGACAACTCCCCGGCAACTATGCCAAAAATGATGGGTGTTCTATATGCACTAAAAACACACTAAAAACCCTCAATTAAATTGTCAACGCGAGGTAAGTAAACTTAGAGTTGTAGCAATATATATTCCAAGGTAGAAAGGCTGGTAGTATAGTCTAACTAAGGAAACGAGATATTGAAGGGCTAATCTACTCAAGCAAAGACTACTAATGATCAAACCCTACTAAGAAACTTAAACTATGTAACCTAAGTAACTTTTGAACAAAGGACCAATGGATAGTCCTAAGAAAGCAAATGAAAACCCTACTTAAAGCAAACTAACGTAATCATGACAATAAGCAAAAGCAAACTATCTATTAAGCAATAACAACAACAAACTACTTTAATTAATCTACTCAAATTCAATAAGCAACTATCCTATAAAAGCAAGTAAATAAGCAAGCAACTACCCTATCAAAGCAAAATAGACAAGCAAACAACTACCTTATTAAAGCAAGTAAACGAGTAAGCAAACAACTAACTAACCTATGATAACTTCTACAACAGGTAAATTAATTAAGATTACTCAATAAGCAACTAATCACGCTAAGAAACACGTGAACTCTATTCTTAAATTAAACTTCACAACTACTTCTAATTTATAAAAAGGAAATCTTAATCTACTCAATTGAAAGCATTATGACAATAAAAGTAATTAGCAACTACTCTTTAATCTATGATAAGCAAACTATTCTTTAATTTACTAAAGCAAGAAACTTATTCTCTAATCCTACAAAAGCAAGAAAACTCAAATATAGTGTTGATGGTTATGTCTTTGCTATCGAAGTCAATATCGATTTTATTCCTCTTNGCAACTACTCTTTAATCTATGATAAGCAAACTATTCTTTAATTTACTAAAGCAAGAAACTTATTCTCTAATCCTACAAAAGCAAGAAAACTCAAATATAGTGTTGATGGTTATGTCTTTGGTGTCTTATAATATCACGATGGCACTTAACAATGAACGATAATTCAAGAGGAATAAAATCGATATTGACTTCGATAGCAAAGTGAAAAGTGTGAATTAGACAATCCAATGAGAACTTAGCCATTATAGAAGCAACATCAACTATCCTGCATATCCATGTGATTATTCAATCATGCATTAATCATCAACAGTAAAAAAACACGATTCTAGTAAATTCAATTGCATTCTATACTAATTAAGCAAATTCATACTAAGATTCATAACTGAAAACAAAATTCAATAATCAACTTTGAATTGAAATTGCAACCTAAATCTAGAAAAAGGAAATTGCATGAAAATAAACTAAACTAATTCTATTATAACAATTCAAATTGCAAAAGAGGAAATACTCATAAAACATAAATTAAATACTATTTCAGCATATGAAAATAAGAAAACTAACTAACAATTAAATGAGCAAAACTAAACAACAATTAGATAAGAAAACTAACAACTATCTATCCACCGAAACTTGCCAAAGAAACCATGAACTAGAAACTATGTTCTAACTCTGTGTTTAAACTCTGTTTCAGCATAAAGAAAATCTAGTCTATCATCTAATTACACACAGGGTTAGTATCTAAGCTTGCAAACTTATCTCCTATCAACTAACAGGTCACTGCATATTAACAATAGCCTCCATAATAACCTGCAAAACTGAACTAAACTAATTAAATTATAAACAACAAGTTATACAGTAAAGAAGCATAATGAAAAACTCATGCACATGAAATGAATAAAATGACAACTACACTACTCAATTCACAAGCAAACTAATTGGATATTCACGTAGACTACTGGTGCCCCCCCCAGCAAGTCGTGGTTACTCTTCAAAGGCAAACCATGAGCTCAACAACACAAATTCAACATTAAAACCAAAAACACAGTCTTTACATAGTTTTTAACAAAACGTATGTGAAAAATAGAAGAACAGAGTTGAACTATCTTTTTCTCTTTAACTCTCTCTGTCTAACCATTGATGTGGTATTTATAAGTTTAGAAGCTAAGAGGTCGACCACTGGAAGGGTCAACCTTCTCTAAAAACAATAAATCACATTTAATATGCCCTAACTACCGATGGCTTCTAGAAATAAGGCGAGCCAATAATCACCCAACATAACAACCCAAATCAAGTTTTCAGAAGCTCAGTAGCTGGAGGCCACAAGCACAAGAAAAACCCATGTCTTTGATTCACCCATCATTGGCCGTCGATATGATAACCTCCAAATCACACATGTTTTTTGTGCAGGACAGAGTGTCGGATGGAGTACCAGACTGAGTGTTGGATGGAGTACCGGATGCAAAAACAAGCTGCAATTTTTCCCTGTGACACACAAAACGCAAATTAGTTTCCTCGAATCATAAAAACATGCTGAATTATACTCAAAATCATCACAAAACATGAATCATGCATACTTGGTATGAATCATAGTGATTTGACGGAAAATCTCTTCAAAAACTCTTCAAAACAGGAAAATGCATATACATAGTTGGCCAAAAAGGATCTAATTAATGTCATTAAATCAATCATATCAGGGGCCCAACATGAAGCTCCAGGGTGAAAGCACGAGCAGATTCCTAAGGCAAGCTTTGAAGAGTCTACTTGCAATGGCCTCTCGAGCCTCTGCCTCTTGCTGCATACCAGATCGCTCCCTGTTTAGATTTACCCCAAAGGCGAGGCATCAAGAGAAACACTGAAAACTAGAGGTGAAGCTTGAGGCAACTGTTGAGCGAAGGAGTGATTTCAAGGCAAAACCAAGAGAAAAAACATACAAAAGGATGAATGATAGGCACTAGAGGCCAAGAGCACCAAGGATGGTGGGAGGGAGGAGGAAACTTGAACCAGAGGCAAAGAAGTATATAGTCTAGAGGAGGAGGCTAAGACATTAGAGGCTGAGACCTCAAATGAGCCATGGCATTCCAGAAATTAGGCCTAAAACCACTGAACCAGGCAAGGTGATGGGACTGGGCCTATATCCAACCCATTGCAATTATCAATCCCGTGAACTGGAGCGTCAAAGCATTAAATTGAGCTGAGTGCAACTGAATGGAGGGGTGCATCGAACGAGGATTTAATTGCATGGATTAATGGAAGAGGTAAGTGTGGGATGATTTGGTGCGAGGTGGTGAGAGTTGTGGCCAGGTGTCCACCCATCTGGCCATCCATTCGCTGTTTTTGATATCACTCGATCCGGGGGCTGGTCCTTGTTGTGAGTTGTGTTTCTGCATGCAACAATGAAAGGGTGAGTAGGACATGAGGTAGGAGAACAACTAAAGTATCCTTCCTACAGGTCTACCCTGAAGTTTGCCAACATATATGCTACTTGATTTTCTTTTCTTCAGACGTGGGAGGGAAGAATTACCCATTGTGGCTGAAGAATTGACTTTATTTTGATCAACCCATTCACGAGTCTCCAACTTGAGGAGATATTTTCTGGTTCTGCACCATTTAGGATATGGGAGAGGAGTTTGATGGTTATCTGTGAATCACCTTCTGCTATAAGGAGGTTTATCCCTTTCTCTTGGGCTGCTTGAAGACCTTTGAGCAATCCCCATATATCAGTTGCATTGTTAGTGTTATGACCCAAGTTCCTAGCTACGATGTTAAGGATCTCTCCTTTGCTATTGCATATGACAACGCCATAACTTGCGGGTCCTGGATTTCCCTTGGAAGGTCCATCAAAGTTTATTTTATGAAACCCCTCTTGCGGGGCCTCCCAATGGGAGGGGATGATCTAAGTAGTGTTACCTGAGAGGGGGGAAGAAGGAGAGGGGGAGAGATGGAGTTTCCAGGTATTGAGAATGATTTGCTCATTTGTCAGGCATTTCAAATCCTGATCCACCTAGGGGTGTGGGTTGATTGTTTCCTTAATGTTGGAAAGGATTTTAGACTAGACTTCTTGCCAATTCAAGGAGGAGGATATGAAGATTCTGTGATTCCGTTCTTTCCAAATCTGCAAAAGGATAAAGCCAGGTAGAGTCTGCCGAATCCTGTTGAGGATGGGAGATTGAAATATTGAATCTTGCCATCCCTCAATTGTTTCCCTTATACTTGATCGATTCCTACCAGAGTTTCTCATGATGCTAGCACATTGGTCCCAAAGTTGCAAGCTGTAGGAGAAAAGATTGAGAAGGTGTATTTTTTCCTCCAAAGGCGTGCCCAAAGGTCTTGAGGCCTTTTTAACCATATCCACCATATTTTTGCACTAAGAACTTTATTGAGGATAGATGGATCTCTGAGTCAGAGTCCCCTTGCATGCTTTGGTCTACACATTTTTTGCCAACTGACCAGAGCCAATTTGCGACCATATTTGGTTCCTTGCTAGAGGAAGCTCCTTTGTATATTTCTGAGAGTGTTGAGGATAAAGCTTGGGGCCGCAAGCGTCGAGAAAGCATAGATAGGGAGGGCTTGAAGGACAGACTTGAGGAGGACGAGGTGACCAGGCAGATTGAGGGAGCGCAAACTCCAAGAGGCAAGTTTTTTCCTGAAATTGGAAAGAAGATATTCCCAGGAGGTGTTCCTTAATGAATTTTCAATAAGAGGATGCTAAGATATTTAGAAGGGAGGACGCTTCGAGTGAACCCCAAGAGTTGCGTGATATGGCGTTGGATCTGGAAGGGTGTGTTGAAGAAGAAGATTGGGAACTTAGAGAGATTTACTTGCATGCCTGAAGCATCACATAAAAGGTTGATCACAAAGCGAATTCAAAGAGCTTCTTAGATTGTGGGGAGTCCCATTAAGAGGATGTCATCCACAAACTGACTGTGCAAAATGGGCAGGGAGATTCCATGGGGGGTGAGACCTGAGAGGGAATGATCGGTGATGGCTTCTTTAATGGATCAGCTCATCCCTTTTGCCATTAGGATAAAGAGAAAGGGAGAAAGTGGATCCCCTTGTCTAATACCTCTAGTTGGAGAGAAGGGTTTGGAAGGGACACCATTGACTAGGATGGAGAACAGGGATGACGAAGTGAGATTGACAATCTAGGAGACCCAAGAAGGATCAAAACCAAAGGCTAGAAGGGTTGAATTCAAATAGTTCCAACTAAGATTATCAAAAGCTTTGGAAAGATCCAGTTTCATAAGCATACCGAGAGACTTGGTCAAATGAAGCGAGTGGATTACTTCATGTGCCAAAATGATGTTGTCCAAGATTTGTCTGCCCTCCACATATCCTGACTGTTCTGGAGAGATGATGAATGGTAGGATAGGTTTAAGATGCTTGGCTATGACCTTCGTGATGAGCTTATAGATCACATTGCAGAGTGAAATGGGTCAGAAGTGATATGGGGAGGTGACTTTGTTCTCTTTTGGAATGAGAGTGATGAAGGTGGCGTTGAGGGCCTGTAGGAACTGCCCAGAGTTTCTAGAATCCTCTATGATTTCCTAGAATTCTTCATGAATGATATCCCAACAATGGTGGAAGAATTATGAAGTGAATCCATCGAGCCCAGGGGATTTGCCTAGCAGGGTGTCCCTAAGGGCTTGATAAACTTCTTCTTGGGTGATTGGAAGCATCAAGGCCTCATTTTGTTCTTTGGTGACCTCCTTTGGAATGTGCTTGAGGATTGAGTCGATAGCCTGGGTGCGATCTATAGGGGGTTCTGAAAGAAGGTTCTTGTAGTAAGACATTAATTCCTTCTCTATGTCTATGTGCTTTTGGATTTCCAGGCCTTGGTCCAAAACAAGGTGAGAAATGCGGTTAGTGTGGCGGTATTGAAGCATCGATCTGTGGAAAAATTTGGTGTTTATTTCCCCCTCTTTGAGCCATTGGATACAGGATTTCTATCTCCAAAGAATTTCTTCCTGCGCCCGTCTTTCTGCCAGTTGTTTGTTGAGAATGGATTCTTGTTCCTTTAGAGAATCAGTGAATCTTTGTAGTCTGATCTGCTAATGAAGGCCTTGGATTTGCTGGTTGAGGATTTCCAGAGCGTGGAAAATGTTGCCAAAAATGGATTTATTCCAGGACTTTAATTGATGCTTGAGGTTTTTTAGCTTCTGTTGAAATTTGTACAAAGGAGTGCCTATTGTGATTGCTGCTTCTTTCCACCAGAGTTTTATGTTTGCTTGAAAGTTCGGGTGTGCCAGCCATAATTTTTCAAAGTGAAAGGGTTTCCTTCCTGGGGTACCATTGATGTTTATCAAAAGAATTATCGGCCAATGGTCAGATCCTGGAGTATTGATCACAATGGCATTCCAAGAGAGGCCATCCAACATGAAGGGTTTTGATATTAAGAAACAATCTAATCTGCAAGAGACATCCTGTGCCCCCGAGCATCTATTGGACCAGGTGAAAGGTCCATTGTCCGTAAATACGTTAATGAGATTCAACAGGCCAATGATTCGGTGGAACTTCTCGCTGTCATTTCCTAGTCTACACATACCCCCCTTCTTTTCCTCCAGGCATGTTATCATATTTAAATCTCCCCCAAGGATCCATCGATGTTTGTTGATATGATTAGAAATCCATTCCAAATGATGGAGGAAGGCTTCCTTGTCTCCTAGGGTTGCAGGGCTGTAGACATTCATGATAAAGCTTGGCTTGTTCGAACCGATGAATCGAAAGGAGGTTTTGATGGTCCATTTGGAAGTGAAGAAACCTTCCATCACTACCGTGGTAGGGTTCTAGAGTATGGCCAACCCTCCTGTTGCACCCTTTGCATCGACTTCAACTAAATTAACTTGTTTCCAACATTTTGAAAGTATTTGAGAGGCTTCCTCTCCCACGCATTTAATTTCTTGCAAGAGAAGAATGTCAGACTGTTCCTTCATTATCCTTTCCCAGAGCAATCCTTGCTTGCTTCGTGCATTGAGGCCCCTTAAATTCCAAGATAGCATCTTCATGAGGACGATGAGGGTTGGAGGGGTGGAACTATTCGAGATCAGGTGGATTTGGCCCGAGTTCACTAGGAAATTGTCCACATCTTGAATGAGTTGGTGCTTTGGTTTTCTACCCCTTTTCTTCTCTTCTTTGGTGGGTTTGTGTTGTTATTTAGAGCTTCCTTTTTGTATTCCTAAATTTGAATTAGCGTAGGTCGATCCTCCTGCTTTAGAGTTGAGGAAAACTTTGTAGACTTTGCGTAACTGATCCATAGGTATGGTGTAGAGCCATTGTTTTCGGTAGGCTTGTTGTAGGTGTACCATATCTATTCTTGCCAGCTCCTGATATTCCAGATCTATGTCTGGGTCTCCTATTTCCGGCCTGAGATTTGTTGGAAGGGAGGTCTCTGAGTTGGGGATTTGAGTGGATCCAGGGGTAGGTGGGTTGGGGTTTGGAGAACCCTGGACTTGTGCTGGGACTAAAGGATTTGTTAGGGGGACTAAGGGATTAATGGGATTTTTTTACGGATTCTGAAGGGCTTCGAAAGAGTTACTGGTTGATGGTCCAGAGGGGGCTTGTGGAGGTGATTTTTTGGCTAGATGCCTGCGATGCCCCATGAACTGGGTGAAACCTTCCTTGATTTTGTCAGGATCCTTAGGAATTGATTTGCTGGGGTTATTTAAGGGGCAATCAAGGAAAAGATGGCCATGTTTGTGGAATTTCCAACAACAGAAGGGGATGTGGTCATAATCTAAGGTTTGGGACCATTCTTCGTCTTGGTAGTCCAAGATTATGGCTCTGTGGAGTGGTTTGGATATATTTAAGTAAACACAAATTCGTGCATATGTAGTGTACCTTCATTGTGTTTTTGTATCCAAAGCTTTGACATAGATGCATATCATGTTGCCGATGCCTGCGAATATTTCTTCTAGCCAGAACTCTTGGGGTAGTGAGTACATTCGCAGCCAGATCAATGCATGCGTGAAGTCCACCTTCTTTGGGCTAAACTTTTTCATCCAAAAATGAAGGAAAAGACATACCGAGTTGTAGAAGTACGAGCCTCCTTCAAAGTGTTAGGACCACATATTGTACCCTTTTTGCCCATACTTTTTGCAATTGTTATACCCTTCATCACCTGTATTTAG
>JASDQU010370673.1:102858-115144 GCA_032191745.1 Picea mariana | reverse complement strand
TGGAATAGGTGCGTGGCCACCGATATCCACCTGGATCAACTTTGGAATCATGTGTTTTTACTCTTATTTCACATAGTGTTTAATCTATATATGTTACTCTTTTATAGATCAATAGCTTGATTTTTTTATTGCAACGACATTTGGAATACCATCCCACGTGGTGGATTGACCTTAAACAATGTGGCAAGTGACTCGACTCCTTATTGTTGATATAGAGATCATGGACCATTTTCTTCATGGTGGAGACTCGATATCTATTCCTTGGGTATAACCTCTAGTTTTCATGTTGGAGTTTGTATTTTGGAGGATTTTGTATTGGTTTTTGTTTGAGAATTTATTGTATTTCTAGTGGTTATTGGCAACTTTTTTCTATAAATTTTCACTAGATATTCCACTTTTTGTCCCACCTGAGGTGTTGTGAATATAATTCCACTCTCCTTCCAATAAGTGGTTGCATACCACACTTGTTTTCCTCTTTGAGATCCTTTTTTCTCTCACTAGTGGAAACATATTATCTTAGATAATTTATTGATGACCATTGTGGTGTTGTCTTGTCTTTTTTTAAGCAATTTGTTTAGCTATTTATTCTAGAACCACTTGTTTCTTGAAGCATGATTGTTGTCAACATACTACAACTTTTTTCAACTTCAAAACAATCATTGAAGCCCTTTGTATATTTACGACATTTTTTTTTTCAGATCACACTTTGCTTCCATTGTTTTTTCATCTTCTAAAGACTATATACTAGCCACATTGTGAGAATTTGTCCGCCTTTCATGTTAATCTACTTTTATTTTCTATTGAAAAATAAATATGTGTTGATTACTCACTTATACATGGGTACCTATCATACCCTTGTTTTCTAGGACTCATATTAAGGATTGACATCCTCGATCACTTTATTTTTGGTGCATATATTTCTATACTTTTGGATATGTCATCCAAGTAGTGGATTTTGGGCCACTCGTAAATATTCTTATAGTGTCATTGTGCATTGGTCTCCATGACCATGCATGACTTTGTCTCACAAGCCTTCAAGCTATCCACTTTGGATCATTTCTTCTTGGTTGCTCGACATCCTCATCACTTCAACTCATACCTACATACTTTTACTAGCATCTGTGAAATCCATTTTCATCATGTATGTCCACCCAATTTAGCATTATGGGGGATGGTGTGCAATGCTTCCTCAAGTAATTCTTTATGCTTCACCATTTTTTTGAGATCAACTTTTCCTTAGAGTGATCCTCATATAGAGCACCAAATGTTATTTTGACTCGGTGGTTATATCGGTTAGCTACCCATGCACTATGGGGAGATGGATTGGCATCCATAGGGACACTCATTTTATGTTGTTTTTCTCGATTATACATGAGTTCCTAATCAATATTTTGTGTCGAGACTTGTTTTAGGATCGATATCTTTTTTATTCTTCCCTGAGTTGCACTTAATAAGGGGCTTTAAGTGTATTTGATTCTCTCTACTTAAGGAGTTTTAAATTTGTTTCTTGGAGTTCTTATGTGGATATTTGATGGTGTTTCCATCTTGGGGTTACTTGGACCTCTTTAGAGTTTTGATCATACTTCTTATTAGGATATTTTAACATTTGTAGACCTCTAAAAATGTGTTCTTATGTTTAAAGCCTTTATTTTAGTTATTCATCAGTGTATATTTGTCTGGAGCATTCATGTGGTATTTGTTATTGTTTTCCATTCTTGTACCTCTATAATAGATCGTCTTATATTTTATAATTCATCCATGTCCTTTGATATTACTTGTCCCTCCTCTTTAGAAACTCATTAAAGAAATTTTGAGGTAAAAATTGAGCCTCAAAACAAAAAATATGCTATCAACATCAACTGTAAAAGAACCAATACAATTCAAGATGATGATGTCAACCATAAGAGTAAATAGTGTTGTAGGAAAAGAAAGGAAACTATTTTTTTCTTGTATTTTCAATTTATCTACTTATAGGTTTAATAAAAGTATCAAGTGTCGGTACTCATTGGATGTAGAATCATTTGCATCCTACAAGTATCCACATTGCACACTTTTAATAGACCCACCAAGAGATAAATTGGAAATACATGAAAAAAAATGTGTTTATTTTCAATAAACGTGTTTTTTCATGTATATCCAGTTTATCTCATAGTGGGTTTATTAAAACTATGCAGTGTGGGAATGAGTGCATGCACTTAATACTTTTACCAAACCTATAAGGAGATCAATTGAAAATGTGAGGAAAAAAAATAAACTTCTTTCTTTCCGTCCAAAATTCATAATTCTTATTTTATTATTTTAACTATTTTTTTATTGTTTTCCTTAAGAGGCCCATTTTCGACCTCAAATTTCCCCTAATAAGTTTGTTCATACTTCCTTATTGGAGTTTTCAACCTTCTCAAGTATCATTCTCCCATTCAATGCATCTTTGTGGGATCTTCTTTAGTTTTGGCTCCAGGACCTTTAGAACATTGATGTTACACCCTTCCAGGAGGATTTTCCTGGTTCCTAACTAGCATTAATTCTTTGAATGTTTTGTACTTGGGCACCTTAGTAGTCATCGTTATCTAGACCCATTTTTTTTCTTTTTCTATTTACTCCCTACATTTCATTTAAAGCGGGCTGTTAGTACATGTGTAGACACTTGTTAAATTTACGTAGGTTAATACTTACTTGCCAGGATGGTACTCTTTGTTTGCCTAGTTGGCATACCAACAAATTACAAATTGAGCCTCACCTAATTTGTTATAAATAGAGGTATTCCTCTTGTATCTCAATGGAGATATATACGGATTCAATGTATCTTCTTGTTCTATTATCTAACAGTATGGAAACTAAGCTCATTTATGATGTTGGTTATATAAATATTTTTATAAGAAATTTGGTTGCTTCAATAAGGAGGATGGTGGATTGTTGTGGATCTATGCCAAACATATTGTAGTTCATCGCTCTATAGGACTTCATTCATAATCTTTCCACCATCCTTATCATTTCTAGTTCTTCAAAAACAACGAAGAAATTATCAAAATAAAGATCACAATTCAATTTAAATTTTGATCTCAAAATGTCTTTGATTACATTGGGACATCAAGAGAGTGCTTTACCATTAGAGTAATAAAATTTTGTAGAAAAACATTGTTTTCAATAAATATGATAAAATTCATATATAGGAAAAGATCCTCTTTTATCACAAATGTGATAAAATTTAAACATACATAAAATATGTTTTTGTGAAATTTTGAATTGATTTTAATTTTTTCATCAATTTTAAATCTATTCATCACCCCCCAGATGGGGTGTTAGTGTGCTCCACATGTCCAGCAATGAACTCATCTCCCTCCACCTCGCCTCAACCCATGTGACGACAAATGTTGCTCCCTTCAGCATTTATTACCACCTTATGGTTGCTGCAAACATCCATTACACCGCACTCTCAACTAAATTCTCCAGTGCACTCAGACCTGGATTCTCGTCATGGCTATGGAACTGGTACATTATCCGATCCTCTTGCGCTTGTGTGCCTTTACTCTCCATTTTCCCTCTTATGGCGACGCCCATCCCCCCAGTTGGCTTCTATCTCCCTCCCCTTCTAGCAATTTGCTCACTTTGTCGTTCTCCCTAGACCCTACTTGGTTCTTCATGTTCAAATCTTCACCTCTACCTCTTGTTCTTCAAGTTATGCCTCTCCTTCGAGGGAAGCCGAAGAGAGGTGCCCTCTAGTACCAAAATAGAGTGGCGATGGCCAGTAGGCACCTACCCTCCTTCGCTCCTGCGCTTAGCTCCTCACCTCTGTCCTCCACTCCAGAAAAAGGAGGTCATCCACCTCTATCCTCACCATGGGCTTTCCTAGTTGAATGGTTCAATATTCATGGGAATTCTCTCGACTACGATCCTAGACCGTTCCCCAACCTGGCCTTGACCTTACAGCCAGCATTGGCATGCCCCTCTAGTCCACCACCCTTCGCTCCTTCACCACCCCCGTTTCCACCCCCGTCGCTAGATTATGTGCCTTCGCTAGAGGATTTCAATGCACATATGAAGGAAATCCAATTGGAGGTGTCTCATATCCAAGCTCTGCTCCAGTCGGACTATGCTTCATGCCCGGGACTCCAAGATTCGATCTAAATGCTCCAAGACTTGGTCTTCGCAATCCGTGAGGACGTCGATGACCTCTACTTTAGGTTGGAACACCTAGATCAACGCATAGAGCAAATTGAATCTTAGCTCTCTACATTTCTTTGTTCCCTGCATTCTCCAAACTCGGGCACCAACACCCCCGCATCTCCAGGGGTGGTTCTTGCTCCAAAATTTCAGGGGGATGATGAACGAGGCGTGGATGAATGTGCACAGGTGGCTGAGGACAAGCGAGACACCATGCAAGGCACACGTACAGTGGAAGTTGGGGACATGCAATCCCACCAGACACCATGACAGTCGGCAGGCGTATAGGTGTCAGCATGCATGTTTTATTTTGACAATTGTCAGTTGTTTCTGGAAGGTTCTGTTTAGGTTGTTGGAGTTTAGTGATGTCTATTTTTTGGTTCTGTTAGTCAATAGGCATTTCTTGGTTCATCACATAATATTTTTTGATCTATAGTTTGAATGCATGGATAGGCCGAATCGATTTCCCCACAGGGCGATTCAGGCAAATATGTCTAATTTTCATTGATCTTTTCAGTCAGTTAGTCAGTCTTAGTTGGTTTCCCTTCAAGGCAACTCAACACTCCCAAAAACTCTTTCTCAAGATGATACTGTAATTTTTGTTCATGACAAATAATATATGGCTTCTTACTTTAAAAAAAAAAAAATCTGTTAATCACAAATAATTTTCCACGTCACCAAATTCCAAAAGAAATTTGCTATAAATTTACAACTACAATTTAGATGACAAAGATGTTTATAAATTTACAACGACAATTTATATGAAAAATATGTCTATTAATCTACAAAATATTTCAAAATTTAAATGTGACTTTGATGTTTATGACCCTCTCTGCAGCATAAGGTGGAAGAGATTCTATTGACCTGTAGAGGATTAAAAAATTTAAATACAAAATTGATGTCTATTGCATAATACTATTTAATACAATTAGATTTAGATTGGAGTTTGCACTATGATTTTAAAGTTATTGACATTAATGTAAATATCAAATGGACAGAAACAAGAGTTCAAAGATGAAGCTTTCTTTTTGGAAGCTATGCAAGCCATTTATTGAAACAATTAGAAAAGTTGATGCAAGGCAAACCCTTTGTTGAAATGATTGGAAAGAATAGTGCTATAACTAGTCGCTGGCGTTTCTGAAGAATGACTTATGTTTTTATTTCTCTTTGGATTAATATGGTATGAAGATTGTCATTTGTTTTAATTTTTGTTTGGACTTTTTGGAGCTTTCAAATACAAACAGAGATTGTAAAAGTAAAATTGTAAAAGTATCTGAAAGACCATAATGTTTAATCTTTTAGTATCTTTTTAATAAATTACTTTTAATATCTTTCATGAATTTCCCTTTTGATTGAAGACATGAAAAGCTTGGATCATCAAAGTGTCAAAATTGACACATTTATGTATATATTTTTATTTTTACTCTAAAATATCCAATTGGTTTTTTAACCGGAAAAAAAAAAAGTATTGAACAGACTGAAGTGCTTAGCAAAACTTAATGAAGTATGCATGTAGCAAAAAGAAAAGACCATTTAGTTTGTCAATTTTCATTATATGTGCATGTATGTATAACGAATATGTATGGCTTTATGTCGAAGTGATTTTGGCATCTTACATAGTGTTTTCTTTCCTTTTGGCATGCAAAACTATAAGTTAATAATAACCATCAATTGTCCGCGAAGGTGTAAAAAGTATGTTATTATAAAGTGAAGAAATTGAAATGTTCTATTTAATTTCGTGGGATTGGAATGGTGTGAAAATGCATCGCTACAACATTTTTGAGGTATTTCTTCCGTGTAATTGCAAATAATTTGCACATAAGCGAACATGCATGAACTAAATATGAAATTCACTTAAATTTTCTATAAATGGCATTCAAATTAAACAAAGATCCCTTGACATCATTTGTGAATTTCCCTATATAGGATCCATCTCCACCAATGTGATAGATGCCTATGCATAGATCTTCAAGCTTGATCAAAGAAGTGTGTCATTACCTACATACCAGTCATTCACAATAGGGTACGAAGTCACATCTACTAATGCATGCCCAATCACAATGGTCACCCCCTTGATTCACTTGTTTCTTGTATTGTCGTTGGGTGATTTAAAATCTTGGTTTCCATTGATGTGAAAAGGAAATGTGAAGGGATGCAAACAAATATCTAGGAATTGCATAGTATAATTCCTAACCCAAGCAAACAACAATGCATGCCCCACAATAGAAGGGAATGTGAAGTAATGAGAATCATAGACATAGTTGAGAAAATCCTAGACCATGGCATCCTTTGAAGTGAGGAGAAGATAGAGAACATTTTTTTGGCATATATGAGAAGTGGAAGCTATAGGGTTGTGACAACATTTTTAATCATGTTTTGTACCATGAGGAAATTTAGGAGTTTTCCATGGGAATAAATATCATTCCAATCTAATCCCATAATAACATTTATGTTCACATTGGCTAAGGTTTGGTCCATGTAGAGATGAAACATTTTCCATCAGTTGCTCAAAGATGGGCTTTGACTATGGGGATTAGAAATAGTCAATAATAATTCCTTGATAATGCTCTTTTTGCTCAAGTCCTGATTGCCATACCAGGTTGTGTGCATAGTGATGATGCCAGTAAGCACAAGACCAGAAAAATGGGCGGCTCTCAATATAGTGAGACAAGGTTGAAGGATCAACGGTTACGTCAACATGTTCTCATATGGAGGAAGCTACAAACAACAAAATCCTGAAATAAATTTTGACATTGAACCCAATGACAAGTATGTCATGCTAGAACATATGAATTCCATGTGGGAAAATTGATCAAAATCTTAGGTTCCATCCATCATTGTTATTAATAGTATGAATGGATTTTAGTATATGAATTCCATGTTGCAAAACATTTTTTGTTGGAAGTGTAGTGTATACCCATGTTTTTATCATTGGCGGTTGTGTATTTGTACTTGTTAACATGGATAGGTGTTCATAGAGGGGAATCAAATCATTTTCCAATTTTTCGTTAGATCATAAGGGAGAAACAAAGCCCCCAAACCTTTATAATTTCAATTTTGTATGGCTAGAGGATGAAGATTTTGACAAGCCAATCAAAGTAGAATGGAAACCCTTTGACGCCTCCCTAAGGGAGCCAACTAGCATTCAAGTTTCTTCTAATATTAAGGCAGTAATCTCATGGGTAGATGCTATAGTTTTTATTTGGACTCTATGTAACACCCTATTTCCCCCAGTCTGTAAAAATAACTATATTGGCCAAGAACTATGGCAAACTCAAAGATGTGAATGTTTGATTTGACGGACCTTTGTATAAAAGGTCGATGAATGTAAATTATGTTATGATTATGTGTTGCATGACTGCTGGGAGGGGAGATGTGCTAAAAGAGACCATAATGGATAATGAGAGGTGGTGGAAGGGACTTGAAATGGTTGCATTAACTTCCACCCAACCAATATTGTACTGGTTTTTAATTGCTCAAATACCAAAGCAACTCTCTGACCCTGGAATGAATTACCCGCCAGGATGGTAGGTGGGGAGGCTCCTCAAGAGTTAATGAGGGGATGGGGGTGAACCTCCCATCCGTAGAATCTCTCAGACGAATTCATGCCACATGCAATCTTGCAGAAAAAGGCAAGAAAGGAAGTGTGGGGAAACAGAGGAGAGAACACGCGCGACAGGGATCGCGTAAGAAAAACCGAAGGAACTCTGGAAATACGGGGGAGTTCTGAATAGAGGAGAAGGAGAGTAACCTTTGTCCTTGACTTCCGTCGAGCTGGAAGTAGGAGACTGAATCTTAAAGCATCGTGGTCTAGCTCGGGGGTGGCTAGTGGTAAATCCGTCTGGAGTCACTGAGCCTACGGTTGGGTGGAAACGAGCACCCCTCTCAACAGTCGTGTCACGTCTGGTGTTTCTGATAAGTGTTATGTCTTGTATTTTGAATTGAATATCATGAATGCATGCTCATGTTTATACGCTCATAAATGGTTTATGTATAGAAGTGTTTGCCTTGTGTTTTTATTGGAAATAATGGATGCATGCTTATACTTATATGACCATAATTGGTTTATGTATAGAATGAATAAGTTCAAAATACGAGTCTGTTCCCTTGAGATTTGTCCCATCTACTTGACTCATGCTATGTCCTGGTTTGATTTCCCGAAGGCACCTCCTCCCGGGAACTTTCCTCTCATNGAAAAGACTACCGTTATAGTAAACCCACGAGTTTACTTTACCCCTATCACAGAGTTCATATATCAGCAAATTAGGAAGGCTTTTCAGTCAAGTCACCAAGCCAAGGGATAATTACCCAAGAACCCTCTAAAGGATCATGTGATCTGAGTCTAGAAACCTTGTACAAGAAAGAGTAGTTCTCTCAGGTTTCGAAGTCGTGGGAGTTCGAAGCTCCAAGAGGTTGAATCTCATGATTCAATCTCAGAAAGGACAGCGATTCCAGTTATCAAAAGAGAATACCCCATCATTTGGTAGACGAACAGTCGGAATCCTTTCAGAAGTACCCCAGATCGGTCAAGACCGACGGATCTAGAGGAGGAGCACAGGCGTTAACACCTTGACCCCTTCAGCCCTCGCAAGTAGCGATGGGATCCAGGATCGTAGATCCAAGGATATGTCGGAGCTCTATTGACCATCGATCTTAACCTTTGCATAGGCAGGAGAGTGGACTCAGCAAACGTCCTGAAAGTCCTGAAGTATTCGGAACCGTCCATCGGCACAGGACACGTGGCAGTCGGGTAGCATTTCGCTGACTCGCGACTTGGAGTGGTCAAAGGGAAAGACCCCTCATTTTTGCCAGTCGCGAAATCCCGGTATATGAAACCCCGAATCAGTTTAGCGTGAATAATTTTCAGCATCTCGACACCCAAGAAACCAAAGGGAAAGACCCCTCGTTTTCACAAGTCGATAAATCCCGGTATACAAAACCCCAAATTGGTTTAGCGTGAATAAGTTTCGGCGTTTTGGCACCCAAGAAACCAAAGGGCAAGACCCCTCATTTTCGCAAGTCGCGAAATCCTGGTATACGAAACCTCGAATCGGTTTAGCGTGAATAAGTTTCGTTGTTTCGGCACCTGGGAAACCAAAGGGCAAGACCCCTCATTTTTGCAAGTCGCGAAATCCCAGTATACGAAACCCCGAATCGGTTTAGCGTGAATAAGTTTTGGCGTTTCGGCACCCGAGAAACCAAAGGGCAAGACCCCTCATTTTCGCAAGTCATGAAATCCCAGTATACGAAACCCTGAATCGGTTTAGCGTGAATAAGTTTCGACGTTTCGGCACCCAGGAAACCAAAGGGCAAGACCCCTCATTTTCGCAAGTCGTGAAATCCCATTATACGAAACCTCGAATCGGTTTAGCATGAATAAGTTTCGGCGTTTCGACACCCAGGAAACCAAAGGGAAAGACCCCTCGTTTTCGCAAGTCGTGAAATCCCATTATACCAAACCCCGAATTGGTTTAGCATGAATAAGTTTTGGAGTTTCGACACCCAGGAAACCAAAGGGCAAGACCCCTCATTTTCGCAAGTCGCGAAATCCCGGTACACGAAACCCCGACGCACTCTGTGGATGAGCCCTAGGTCACAGGAACAGGGTCATGTGGTAGGAAGGAGGAGTCCTGAAAGGATTTGGATCATCCATTTGTAGAGAACACGTGGAAAAGATCTAAAGCCACCGGGGTTCTGGACATCGGAGGAATAGGAGTGAAGACCCCACCAGAAATCCCGAAAGGTAGAATGTCGGGATTTAATCCGGGTCGTTGATCAAGTCGACAATCTGGACCGTAGATCTGAATGATACCGGGCTTTCGGGTTTTGGGGATTGAAGGAACAAGGGTTCCTTGCAACAAAAATCTCGAAAGTATGTTCACAGAGTTGGTCACATGGAGGAGGATAAGGGAAGGGATGGTCTGCGCTAGGCCCCATAGAAATTTAGGGATTTTGTCCCTCAAAGAAAAGAAAAAAAAAAAAAAATCTTAGTTGTCGTTGTGGGTGTGTGACAAATTGGTATCAGAGCATGGTTACAGCACTTGGCTTGCTTGGGCTCATGAACGAGTTGCCCAAAAACTCTATTTGAAGTACTCTTAAAAGGATTAACCCTCTATCTTAACCCCCTTTATCAAAAGTCAAAGTTAAGAATGAAAATTCCTATTGTGTGTATGCATTTGAAAAATATGAATTATGCGCTAGTTATGAATGAATATAAATATTGACTAACAACAAGTGTNATAGAATGGTGACTCACCAGAAAGTGGGGGATGGCTCCCACAATAGAGACAAAGAGTCTGACGAAAGGAGGGCGGTAGAGACCCCTCCAGATCTAGCTGAGACTGTGAGGAGCCTCGTGGTCGAACTACAGAGATGCAAGGCCGACAACGAGAGGTTGATAAAAGAGAAAGAGAAGAAAACGGAAATTAATGCAGTCTTGCTGCAGATTTTATCCGACATACAAAGACAATTGCAGCATGGACCTGACACCAGTCACGCGGACCGACGACAGACAAAGAAAATTTGAAGTCCACCTAAGATATAGAAACGTGGTCTTTTAAGTGGCCACACTGAGAAGAGAACCTCGAGAAAAGTCCACCCCATAGATAAGGGACAAGCGTCGGACGATTCCTATGGAAAGGAAACTGGCAACTCGGAGGGATCTTCTAGTAGCAGAACTAGTTCTTATTCCTGAAGAAAGTGGAAGAAGTGAAAGCATTCCAAAAGTCATAATCTCGAAGAATTCAAGAAGGTCAAACCACCCTCTTTCGACGATGAAATAAAGAAGGGGGAGGAAGCGGAGGCCTGGCTGCTTGGACTAAAGAAGTATTTCAGAGTCCATGACTTCTCAGAAAACTTGAAGGCCCGAGTAACCACTTTCAACTTGAATGGAAAGGCTTCCATTTGGTGGGAAGACCTTAAGAATGTAAAAGGGATTCACGAAGAGGACCTATCTTGGGAACAGTTTGAGAAATACTTTAGAAAGAAGTATCTGTCGGAAAAGTATTTCGACGAAAAGACTAAAGAATTCTATGAACTCAAGCTGGGGCAACTCACCATAGAGGAATATGTCAGCAGATTCCTCGAGTTGTTGAGGTACGTACCCTATATAAAAGCAGAAAAGCCAAAGGTACAACAATTCATCAGTGGACTACCTAAGGACTATCAGAACAGGATTGAGTTTGATGAGCCAAAGACCCTAGAAGACAGTATCCGAAAGGCAAGATATTGTCATGAACAGCTTGGGCATCGGACAGAACCTCATGAAGGCTGGAAGCAGAAGAATAGTTCAGGATTCCAGAAAAAGGAGTTTAAATCCCCAAGATTTAAAAACTATAAAAAGAACTTAAGGATGAGCTTCCCAACTCGAAGTGTACACCAGCAGAATTTCCCCTCCCAGGGCGGAAATAAACCTTTTGGATCTACCCCAGGAAAGATTGATATACCAAAGAGAGAACCCTTGAAATGTTGGGGTTGTGGAGAAGAACATCTACTGAGGGACTGCCTGCATCGACAACAGAACAGTCGGAGAATTTACAACGTTCAAGAAGCTACCACCATCAATGATGTGGCCAGAAGCGTGCCACAAATTTATGCATCCTTGGATAATAAACAAGTTGACCACCAAGCTTCAATGGTGGAGATGGAAGGTATGATCACCAACCATCTAGTGTCTATTCTAATTGACCCTGGTTAAAATTTGAGTTATATATCCCCTAAGGCTGTTAATAAGTGTAAATTACAGACACATAAACACGTCAAGCCATGGTTGGTATAGTTAGCCACTTGCACCAAAAGAAAGGTAGCGGAGGTCATACCAGCTTGCCAATTCATTATGGGTGAATTCCCCACCCAAGAAACCCTTAACATATTACCCCTAGGATCGTATGACCTGTTGATTGGTATGGACTAGCTAGCCACATATAAAGCTAGACTAGACTGTTACCATAAAACCTTAGAATGTGTAAGTGAAGAAAGAAGAAGGATAACCCTTCAAGGGATCCAAAAACCTGTCTCGGTCAGATGAATATCAGCTCTTCAAATGAGAAAGTATTGCAGAAAGGGAAGTCCACTATATGCAGTTGGAATTAGTTGAAGATGACAAACCAAGCCTCGAAGACCACCC
>JASDQU010370673.1:91308-102758 GCA_032191745.1 Picea mariana | reverse complement strand
TATTAGGGGAAATTTGAGGTCGAAAATGGGCCTCTTAAGGAAAACAATAAAAAAATAGTTAAAATAATAAAATAAGAATTATGAATTTTGGACGGAAAGAAAGAAGTTTATTTTTTTTCCTCACATTTTCAATTGATCTCCTTATAGGTTTGGTAAAAGTATTAAGTGCATGCACTCATTCCCACACTGCATAGTTTTAATAAACCCACTATGAGATAAACTGGATATACATGAAAAAACACGTTTATTGAAAATAAACACATTTTTTTTCATGTATTTCCAATTTATCTCTTGGTGGGTCTATTAAAAGTGTGCAATGTGGATACTTGTAGGATGCAAATGATTCTACATCCAATGAGTACCGACACTTGATACTTTTATTAAACCTATAAGTAGATAAATTGAAAATACAAGAAAAAAATAGTTTCCTTTCTTTTCCTACAACACTATTTACTCTTATGGTTGACATCATCATCTTGAATTGTATTGGTTCTTTTACAGTTGATGTTGATAGCATATTTTTTGTTTTGAGGCTCAATTTTTACCTCAAAATTTCTTTAATGAGTTTCTAAAGAGGAGGGACAAGTAATATCAAAGGACATGGATGAATTATAAAATATAAGACGATCTATTATAGAGGTACAAGAATGGAAAACAATAACAAATACCACATGAATGCTCCAGACAAATATACACTGATGAATAACTAAAATAAAGGCTTTAAACATAAGAACACATTTTTAGAGGTCTACAAATGTTAAAATATCCTAATAAGAAGTATGATCAAAACTCTAAAGAGGTCCAAGTAACCCCAAGATGGAAACACCATCAAATATCCACATAAGAACTCCAAGAAACAAATTTAAAACTCCTTAAGTAGAGAGAATCAAATACACTTAAAGCCCCTTATTAAGTGCAACTCAGGGAAGAATAAAAAAGATATCGATCCTAAAACAAGTCTCGACACAAAATATTGATTAGGAACTCATGTATAATCGAGAAAAACAACATAAAATGAGTGTCCCTATGGATGCCAATCCATCTCCCCATAGTGCATGGGTAGCTAACCGATATAACCACCGAGTCAAAATAACATTTGGTGCTCTATATGAGGATCACTCTAAGGAAAAGTTGATCTCAAAAAAATGGTGAAGCATAAAGAATTACTTGAGGAAGCATTGCACACCATCCCCCATAATGCTAAATTGGGTGGACATACATGATGAAAATGGATTTCACAGATGCTAGTAAAAGTATGTAGGTATGAGTTGAAGTGATGAGGATGTCGAGCAACCAAGAAGAAATGATCCAAAGTGGATAGCTTGAAGGCTTGTGAGACAAAGTCATGCATGGTCATGGAGACCAATGCACAATGACACTATAAGAATATTTACGAGTGGCCCAAAATCCACTACTTGGATGACATATCCAAAAGTATAGAAATATATGCACCAAAAATAAAGTGATCGAGGATGTCAATCCTTAATATGAGTCCTAGAAAACAAGGGTATGATAGGTACCCATGTATAAGTGAGTAATCAACACATATTTATTTTTCAATAGAAAATAAAAGTAGATTAACATGAAAGGCGGACAAATTCTCACAATGTGGCTAGTATATAGTCTTTAGAAGATGAAAAAACAATGGAAGCAAAGTGTGATCTGAAAAAAAAAATGTCGTAAATATACAAAGGGCTTCAATGATTGTTTTGAAGTTGAAAAAAGTTGTAGTATGTTGACAACAATCATGCTTCAAGAAACAAGTGGTTCTAGAATAAATAGCTAAACAAATTGCTTAAAAAAAGACAAGACAACACCACAATGGTCATCAATAAATTATCTAAGATAATATGTTTCCACTAGTGAGAGAAAAAAGGATCTCAAAGAGGAAAACAAGTGTGGTATGCAACCACTTATTGGAAGGAGAGTGGAATTATATTCACAACACCTCAGGTGGGACAAAAAGTGGAATATCTAGTGAAAATTTATAGAAAAAAGTTGCCAATAACCACTAGAAATACAATAAATTCTCAAACAAAAACCAATACAAAATCCTCCAAAATACAAACTCCAACATGAAAACTAGAGGTTATACCCAAGGAATAGATATCGAGTCTCCACCATGAAGAAAATGGTCCATGATCTCTATATCAACAATAAGGAGTCGAGTCACTTGCCACATTGTTTAAGGTCAATCCACCACGTGGGATGGTATTCCAAATGTCGTTGCAATAAAAAAATCAAGCTATTGATCTATAAAAGAGTAACATATATAGATTAAACACTATGTGAAATAAGAGTAAAAACACATGATTCCAAAGTTGATCCAGGTGGATATCGGTGGCCACGCACCTATTCCAATGGATCAAAGCCCGATTTCCATTTGGCAGTTTTTTTCTAGCTTTTTGGGTCCTAAACTTCCGAGGCTGTTTTGAGGCCCTAAACAACATTTTTTGGGTTCACTACAGTCACAATGTGGATAATGTCAGAGTGTGATGGAAAAATGTGTAGTCCTCAGATACAAATTTCCAATGGGATATCGTGCGCCTAAAATGGAGATCGTATGCAAAAGTTGTGACCCCGGGAAGTTGATGTACCAACTTACCCCATTAGGGCCCACATGACTTTTGGCGCTTCATCTCCTAGGGTTAGGTTTTTGGATGTTTAGGGTTTTATCATTTATGTTTTATATTAAAAAGGGCCGTTGGATCCTCATTATAACCAACTTCTTGCAAATGAGCGTAGCCGACACATATCTTCTTAGAAATAAGCTACCACCATTCTAGCTAGCTTGTGTGCTTTTTCATTTTACAATATTTTTTATTTTAGACAATTGTTAATAGAATCTAAGCTTTACTGTATTGTTGTGTTCCGTGCCATATATCTGTATAATTCTTTTTTATATATATTTTTTATCTCTACCTTCATATTGTTCCTAAAATAATCTAGATCAGTGGTATTAGAGCGGTCTCCTCCTTGTCGTCTCCAGTGCATGTCCCCGGCGAGGTCAGGGTATAGAGAGTTAGGTCTCGAGCTTATATCTCTTGAGAAAAACCGTTCTCATATGCCCAAGCAAACTCCCATGGCAGAAGAAAACAGGGATGATGAGACAAGATATCCTTTCAAATTCTTGCTCGAGGAAGCCCTCATGAGACAGAGGAACGAGATAATGGATAGTTTCGCCAAGATCCTTCGACAACTATCGAAAAAAACAAAGAAACCTTCAACCAACAATCACTTCGGAGGTGCGACGCCCTTTAAGGTACATGTTAAATTTGATATTCCTTTATTTGAAGGCTATATGGATGGCAACGCTTTGGAAACAAGGTTATATTTGCTAGAGGCTTATTTCTTCATCCAAAATTTTTCCAATAGTGAAAAAATCACCTTCGTGCTCCTTAAAGCCCTTCCCCACCTCAGAGATTAGTAGGATACTTACTGTGAGAAACATGTTGAGGATGAGTCTGTAATTTTTGGGCCAGGACCCACTTGGGCAGATTTTTTTGATGCTCTCAAGGAACAATATTACCCTATTGAAAGTTATGATGACCAGTACACGATATGGACAACAATGTGCCAAGAGAGGGGATAAATGATGCTGGAGTTCACAAATACTTTCCATGCCTTGCGCACCAAGATGGGTATCAAAGAGTCCAAGCGACATATGGTCCTAAAATATTGTGGGGCTCTGTACCGGTACATCCAAAACGAAATGGAGTTTTTGGCCATCTCATCATTGGGAGCTACTTATTGATATGCTGTCAAAATCGAGCAAAAATTCAAGTAGTAGAACAAGCAGGAGTTCAGATATGAAAATCCACAAAAGACAAAGTATGGTAAGGGTGGCCCTAACTCCTAGGACAAAGGACATAGCAAGGATGAACAACCCTAGGACAACCAACCCAATTCACCAACAAAGAAGGGTAATGGGAAGTCGAAGAAGGACACTAGAAAATGGTGCGAGTTCCACAAAATCCTTTGGAACAATAATGATGAATGTTTCTCCAAACAGTCATTACTGACTGAGATGAAGAATCCCTAGGGTCAGATGTTGAATTAAACTCTGATTCTGAGCTAGAAAAGGGAATACAAATCATTTATGTAGAACCTAGTGTCACCATTGCTACCACAAAATTCCATCCAGAGGAACCAGAGGAGCCTGAAGAAGGGGAATGTCTTTTCCACTCACATATATGGGTGAAGGGAACCCAATACATTTCATTGTTGACAACGGTATATCGAAGAACCTGATATCAGTAGAGGTTTTCAAGAGGTTGAACTTGAAAACAAAAAAACATCCTCAGCCATACACCATCGGTTGGCTCAGCCAGGGACGGGACATCCGTGTCAACCAACAATGTCACCTACACTACGAAATCAAACCCTTCAAAGACGAGGTATTTTGTGATGTTTTCCCACTTGAATTTTGTGATGTAACTGTTTTGCTAGGACAAGCATACATGTAGAAACATCATGCTATTTATGAATCTAGGCCCCGTAGTGTCATTATTACTTTGGGAGATCAACTCTACAGGGTACCGGAGGAAGTCTCAATATTGAGGTCTCTTTGATCTCTTCGAAGTAGTGCAGAAAGGTGGTTTCTCATACCGAGATATTTTTCCTCTAGATGGTTCAATCGGAAGGTGAATGGAAGGTTGATGCAACCACCAAAACCTCTGCATGGGGTCTCTCTGCATAGTAGCAACAAGTGGGCGGTATAGTCGAGAAGTACAAAGACATATTCTCCTTGCCTATTGGGGTGCCTGTGCGCTATCACGTAAATCACCCAATTGATCTAACACCTAATGCCCCTCTACCTAATGTTCATGTATACAAGCATACTATTCAAGAGAATGTAGAAATCAAATGCCACATCCAAGAGCTAATTATGAAGGGCCACATCAGACCCAACTACTCACCTTGTGGGAGTCCAATTGTTCTAGTATAGAAAAAGGATAGGACATGGTGACTTTGTATTGATTACAGATCCCTGAACAATACCACAGTCAAGAACCGATACCCAATTCCCCAGATTGATGATCTTCTCGATCAACTCAAGGGAGCCAATTTTTTCAGTAAAATTGATTTGAAGTTAGGTTACCACCAGGTGTCAATTGAGCAAACGGATGTGTGGAAGACAACCTTCAAGTCCAAAGAAGGCCTCTTGAGTGGTTGGTCATGCCTTTTGGCTTGACCAATTCCCTAGTCACATTCATGCAGATGATGGATGATATATTACGACCATTCACAAACTCCTTTGTGGTTTTATATTTGGATGACATCCTCATCTATAAAAAAACTTAGGAGGAACATTTGGAGCATATTCATCAGGTATTGGGAACCCTACGACAACACAAATTATATGACAACTTAGAGAAGTGTTCATTCGACATGCAGAGAATCCAATATTTGAAATACATCGTGTATACATAGGGTGTACATGTGGATTCAACCAAGATCCAAGTCATTCGTGATTGGCTAGCCCCACAAACAATGATTGACCTCCGCAACATCTTGGGGCTTGCTAACTTCTACCAACAATTTGTGTTGGGATTCTCTCACATCACTTGGGCCCTAAGTTGAGTGACCAAGGGTGGCATGAAGGAAACGTTTGTGTGGTTCGTGCCCCAACAAAAAGGATTTGAGGATCCAAAATCCTGCCTCTGCTCGGCACCAGTCCTCATTCTGCCAGACCTGGAACGACCATTTCATGAGATTTAGACAAATTCTTCAGATTATGCTATCAGTGCAGTCCTCACTCAACATGGGAATCGAATAGTATATCATAGTGAAACTCTATCCGATGTTTTTCAAAGATACCCCACCTATGACAAAGAGATGTACTCCATTGTGTAGGCATGTCGACAGTGGAAGCATTACATTCTAGGGAAGGAAAAGATCATCTAAACTGATCACAGGCCTATGCAATTCATGCAAAGACAAGGAAAGTTAAAAAATGACCACCATTAGAAGTGGTCCATGTACCTGCAACAATTCCACTTGAATATTATGTACAATAAGGGTAACACCAACCATGCCACAAATTTCCTTAGTCTACCCCCAGTGGCAGTGCTCACCACAGTTCTCAACTCCTGTGGACATGAGACATATGGGTGGCCAAAATTATACAATAATGACTCTAACTTTGCTTCTGCCTATCATACATTGAGCGTAGTAAAAACTGTTCCCAACTTTCGACTCCAGGAGGGGTTATTATGCCATCTTAGCCACCTTTGTGTTCCTTCAAGCGAGCATGCAAAGCTGATCTGGGAAGCTGATAATTCCAAACATCCATGCACATGGGATGAAATCCTTCCTTATGTTCATCATAGCTACAACATAGCCCTCCACAACTCCATTGGCCACAACCCTTTTTAGGTGTGCTTTGGGTTTCAACCATTGACCCCCATTAACGTAGCTCTTCCCATTGCAGCTACACAGGAAGATTCCTCCCACACTCAAACAAAGTTTGATCGGGTAGCCAAATTTGTTGAGCACATCCAACACAACCAACAACAAGTTCATGTTATTGTGTAGAAATCCAATTCCAAGTAAAAACAATTCCACGATTAGCATCAGGTACCACACAAATTTAAGGTGGGTGATAAGGTATAGTATCAGATAGCGTAAGGTGTACTAAATAACTGACAACAAGCGGTCACCACAACTTTATGGCTTATTCGATAGGTAAACACTCTGGAGGGATTGAACTACCTTAGATTTCTAGTAACCCGCAGTCCTAGAGAGACGAAGCTCCGAAGTAAGATCTGACCGTCCGTTGAGAAGGAATATTCACAGTTGAGATCCTAAAAAGAGCACAATGAGAAGGCCATTAACAAAACATGTTGTTGAGGTTGCGTGGACCGTCCACTCAACCACAGATTAAGATAGAATTGTTCGATCTACGAGTAAATAGATAATACGTACTTCATTGAAATTTGGTCTGGAAGAGTTGGAAGATTACAAAGGTTAGAGTCCCGAAACACCGAAGTTCCAAAATGAATTAGAATAGTTAATCGTGAAAATAAAACACGACCACCCGATACAATATACACACTTCGGTGAAATGCACTCTGGAAGGTTTAATGATTGCAAAGGCTGGAAGTCCTGAAGGATGAAGTTACAAAGTAATGATAGTCATCCATCTCAATGTGCAATTAATACATGAACATTGATCTTGATAAGTGATTAAGCACTCATTTGGATTAACACTTGGTCACCACCCATGGTCATATGAAATTGAGGTCCCGAAGAGTTTCTGTGCAAAATTTAACACATAGAATGAAAAATTTATCTTAGTCAAGAAGGAATGTTAAACCATATAGGATCTGGATGTTGTCATGATTTATCTTAAGTAACTCAATACATGCTATGCATTATAGAGATAATAAAAAATCTTAGATCTGATCAATGAAAATTCAGAATGAAATAAAGAGGCATGGGATCGAGTTAAAAACAAAATCGATCCATATCTGTGATCGATTTATGAAAAGCACTCTCACTTAATTAAAAGCCTTCGCAATAATGTTTGAATAATAATAGAGATTATTGTTAATTTAAAATGAAGAGGTGCGATGGTCCAAACAAAGGGACACAATGCTTCATATCTCACACCAGTTGGAAGATTATATAAATGAGAAATAATGGTGAGAAGAAAGTGTCTTTGCAATCCATATTAGAAGATAAAAAAAAAAACAAAGTCTAAAGAGAAGAATCAATGATACTTATGCAGTGAGGGGTGGAAGGGAGGATCACATAAGGATTCATATCCTTTACTAAGTAAGTGTAATTTAATGATGTTGGTGCTTCTTGGGTTTGGTTTCCTAAAGACAAGAGAGTTGGTGCTTCCTGGGGTTGATTCCCTAAATACAAGGGAGTTGGTGCTTCCTAGGGTTGGTGCTCTAAAGACAAGGGAGTTGGTGCTTCCTATGGTTGGTGCTCTGAATAATGGGATTTGTGTCTCCTAGAGTTGGTGCTCTAAAACTAATCGGTGTCCTTCACTATTTCTTTATAAAAACTTGTAATTTCTGTTAATTATATATTTATAATTGATTTTAAACACAATTCCATTGTTGATCTGTTGTGGTAAATAATAAAATATCAAAGTAAATGCTAATTGTTGAAAAAGGGAAATACTTATTCACCGCTCCTCTCAGTATTTCCAACAATAAGTGCTCTCTATCACGGTTTTATTTACCTGTGTATTTATTCTGCTGTGTATTTATTTATCTATGAAATTTGTATCTATAATATGCATGCTTGCTGGTTATTTCTGTGCATGACATATGTCTCATCTCTTTATGTCGTGGCATGAACATTGAACTCTGCATGTGAATATTTCATGCCTCTTTATTAATTAGAAATTCATCAGAATTCAATATTAGTTTAGAAGTGAGTTTTGAGGTAGCGGGCCTAGCCTGTGGGTGGCTGGGTATATTATAGCTTGAAGTAGCGTAGCCCGACCCATGGGTGACTCGATACATTACATCATCTCTCTTTTCCCGACATTGCTTTTTTGCCAACGAGCGTTCATATCCCCGATGAAGTTTCTTCATTACCATACAAGCATAGCCCCACTGCCAGTAGGAATCCATAGCCCCGACGAGTTTACTTGTAGTTCCCACACTATTAATAGTCCTTTCAACTTCCCTTTTTTATTTTAGAAAATTCTCACCCTTTTATATTTATATATTGATATGCATATGCACATAGGGTGTGAAGGAAGTGGGGTGATACAAGAGTTTCTTTGATTTTCTAGGTAGATGTTTTTCATTTGATTTTAACCGACATGTATCCCCAAAAATCATCATAGTATTGGCCATTTTATCAATGTGAAGTGGATGGAGCTCAAAGAAAAGAGTGGATAGACACTTTCCTATACTATTGGATTATCATGGTACACACAACAGGAACATTTGTTCCACCATAATTATTAGTGTATACCTACAACTGAGAACTTCATGACTGTTCACTTAGACAAAGCATCCCATGCATCTTATCACTTGTAGAAAATTTTTCAGTATGTGACCCAAATTGGACCAAACCCTCACTGAAATTTAAAGAGTAATCCTTAGGGAAGATTGGGAGTCAAAATAGCTTAAGGAATTACCAGTAGTCAAAACAAAAGATGGAATCAATATGTACAATGCAGAAAGCAGGAATGAAATTAGAAATCAAATTCATGAAAAAGAAAATTAGACTAAAGGAATCAAAATCTAAATTGTGAGTCATCAAAAGAGAAAGAAAACTAGCTGAAAAATTAGAAGAAAACCCAACAACGCGCAATAAATCCGTTGCAACAAAAAGAGAGCATTTTCAGTGAAAACTCAAAAAATAGGCCAAGGGAAATAACTAGTCAATAAATGGTAACCACTCGATATCAAGCCCGACAAAAAAAAAATCCCAAAGTTTTCGATCTGAAATGAAAAACAAACTAGATTACAAGAATTGATGATTCAATGTAAAATATTTACGACACAATTCTCGAATCCAATTGCCTTATGCAATTTATTTCATTCGGTGCGACAAAAAACAAGTTTTTTGGGAACCTAGCAAAAAGTGTTAGTGTAGATGCTTAGTCAAAACAACTTTTCAAAATCCAATTTCATGTAATATTCCATAACCCAAAATGCTCTTAAGATTTCTTGACATAAGTGATTCCTTTGCAATTTTAAAAACGTTGAATTTTCCAATAATGGAAATTACATTTCATATTTCTCACACAAGTGCCATTTTCTCTTTTCTATAAAAGATCATCAATAACCACATAGATCCCAATAATTCAATCTAATAAAGAAAAGAGGAAAATCATAGTTATGGAGGTCATCAAAATAATCATTAAAATGGCTCCAAACAACGACTAGATCAGAAAACAAGATGAGAGTAAATGAGTGAGAATATATTTCTGATCAACTATTGAGTCAGTGACAAAAATGTTGCAAAGGAATATGAGTAACCAAGTTTATATTAACACTTCCCTAAGTTTCTTTCATTTCAATAGAAATTATTCTAAGCTGTTGGCTGCACAAACCATTTTCTTGAACTGCATACAAAAGAGAACGTTGTGATAAGCTCTTAGGTAGTTTGGGAAGAATTCCTGCTCTCAAATGACTAACTTATTAAAATGAAATTGGTCCAAATAAAAAATTAAGGACCAGAATAAAAATAATGATAGAAAAAACATGCTAAACTAAAATAAACTTAAACTAAGTTGGCTATTATAAAACTTTGTGTGAAAGCGAGTGCAATTATCAGTATTTGTTAGCTGTCCATTTAATCAAATATCATATCCTTTTCCATGAGATATGAACAGTATGTGATTTCCTTCAAAATTCCTTTTGCCAAATGACTTTAGTGTCATGATTGTTGTTATATGTGGATCTTTGGACACAATGTCTTGTTCCTGAAATCATTGTCAATCAAATTAAGCAAACAAGACCATAAAACTTCAATCCCATCCATCTTTTGATGATATCAATTCACCAAAAAACATTAGTTATAAAAATAAGACTAAAAACTTAATGAATTGGTAGTGCTAATATCGAGTCTTTGGTCAATCATTGGATTGGGGAATAAAATGATGTGTTCCCAAGCAATTTTATGAAAAAGATATCAGCCAAAAGATTTAAATTACCATGTTGTCCAGAATGTCAAAAACGTGTTTCCAGACAATGTTAAAGAATATATCTTGTTGTCATATAAGAGAGGAATCTTGGGTGAATAAAGCTACAACGTAAAAGGAAGACTCCTACTTAAAAGACCCATTGAACATATTGTAGGGAAATGACAGCCAAAGCCTAAAAATTAAAACTAAAAGTGCTAATGAAATAAAAATCAGCTGAGCTTATTATACAAAAAGTCTATGCAGAAAATTTATGTTGGCTGAAAGTGATCAAAGAAAAGAGTGGATGAGAAATAAAGGATTTAGATAACTCCAAACCCGAGGAAAAATAATCATCTAAGGAAATTACACAGATTTGGAGTGGCTTGAACTTTATATGGGATGATTTTTAATACTCATAGTTTAGATTCAATGTGTATGGGACATCAAAATCAAAACTTAAAAAGGATATCAGCCAAGCAAACTTTTCCCATTATAATAATGTAGATTTGAATATATGACAAATATGAATGTTCATTTTCATTACAAGAGGGAATGAATAGTGTATTAATTTAAAATACCCCACTTGCAAGATGCCACAATGGATTGGAAATGATTTGACAATGGTGACCATGCATAAAAATCAACGATCTGACAATTTCCCAACACATAGAAAAATTCGAGAATGAAATGAAGTAAATTTTCCCCACATCAAAATTAAATTCAAAATCCATCCAAGGAAAAATGTAGTGGGAAATCCATCTATTTATTTCCACCTTTGCTGAGAATTCATTTATTGATCAACCAATAATAAATCAAAGAAAAGGAAAATAGAGAAGTAATTAAAAAA
>JASDQU010370673.1:72725-83167 GCA_032191745.1 Picea mariana | reverse complement strand
TCGTAATTGATGCAGCCCCCCCTCCCCTTCGGGGTTTTGCAGACCTCCCGACCACTGGATCGATCTCCTTCTTTGAGCTAGAATGACTCTTTGGGTCCTTACTGGAATTCCACACAAAAAAATATCCACAGGTCCCTTTATGAAACCCACCCTATGCGAACAAGCATCAAGTGCGATATTCACCTACTTGCGATCACTACCTATGACCGCAAGCTTAACTCCAAAGGGTGCGTCAGAATTCACGACCTCACAGTTCCTGTTGTGGAGTCCCCTGACTCTTTCAAGTCCCGAAACCGGATATAGGGCTTAATGGGGTCTAGATCCTCCCTTAGGTTTTCTCCATGTGACCCTGTCTTGTGACCTAGGGCCAATCCTCCGAGTGCATCGGGGTTTTGTATGTCAGGATTTTGCGACTTGCGAGACCAAGAGGTCCTGCACCTTCAATCTCCCGAACGTCGAAATGCCGAAACCCTTCCACGTTAGATTGATGATCCTCACTGTCCCTTGATCAACAACCCATGTTCTACGTCTGCTGAGTCGGGACTTCACGACTTGATACTTTGTGAAGGTTCCCCCCTTCGAAACCCCGCTCTCATAATGCTGAAATCTCCCTCTGGGTGATCGATGATCCAAATTACTCCTGGATCAACTCCCACGATTACGTCACGATTTCACGTATCGTGAGTTTGTGAAATCCTACCCTTTGACCACTCCAAGTCGCGAGTCAGTGAAATGTTGTCCAACTTACACGCATCCTTCCTTTGATTTTTCCATCGGCAGACACATGTCCTCCTTAATATCTGACAGTTTGATTTCCCATTGGGATTTCGCGTATTGTGAATTTGAAGGAGTTTCCACCTCTGTTCCCTCGAACGGTGAAATTTCGAAATCCTCCCTTGGGAACGAAGCATTAAGGTTCATGCTACTTCTGTAGATCTTATGGTTGTCTATCCTCATCTTGACGTTCCTCCAATATTGACCGTTCTTCCTTTGGAGTCTTCGCTGCTTCCAGTCTTTGAATATTTTCAGCCTCCAAAGGTTTCGAACCTTTGTCCCTTCCTCTGCAAGTCTGCTTTGGTTTAATGAACACTCTGCAAGTGTTATCCCTCTTGAGCTTCATCCTTTTGAAGATTTGACCTCTCACGCACACCTTGCATTCTTCATAACTTCGATAACTCAGAAACGAAGGTTTCTTTGAAAGAAAATTTCCTCTCCTCTCACCCACCTAGCGTTTTCGAGACCCTGTGCACCCCTTGCACCTAAATCTTCAAGTTCCCTCTGTTCTCTCTCTGAACCCTTCTCTTTGAGTCTTTCTGAGACTCAGTCAACGCACACCTTGTGTTTATGAATGCACACCTTGCATACACGGTTCATAAGAGAAACAAATGAAACTGGTCCAGTTTCATTACAGACTCATACAATCACCTTCTCGAACTCTCATACATGAAAGGGAATGAAATAAAAACAACATACAAAATACAACATTCATTGATTCATACGTCAAATGAACATAGTCCAAGTTCGGGGCAATTCTGTCTGTTCTATTACTCATGAAAACCAAAATTACATAATATCTCTTCTACTCTATTCTATTCTACTCTGTCTATTTCATCCTTCTCTCATGCATCCTTATCTATTACAATACAATACTGAAAAACTATCTAAGGACTGGCTCCCTGAGCTCTCTCGTCCTGTTCTGAAATCTATCATTTCAAACTTTTAAAACTAACACCTACTTTGTCGTATTACAATAACTGCTAATTACTACTAGATAGAGTCAATACTCCATATCTGCAGTTTCTTACAGTCCTTAGACACTTTTACAAACAAGTTACATTTAAAAAATGTTGTTACACAAATATCTCAACAACCCATTTAAATTCTAAGTTAATGCTCGATTTGAAATTCTGTCATTGCTGAGATGTCTTCTGTTTGCCTCCACATGTGCGCTGTCATCTTTGAAGGTGATGCTCCTGCATCATACTTCTCTTGTTAAAAAAATTTCATGGACTCCTGTCCATGAGCTCCTGCATTGTCTTTCCATGCTTCAAAATATCAGGTTACGTGACCCAACTTGCATCTTCCATTCGATGATCTTTCCACTTCACTAAGTATTCATGATATGTCTTCCTCCTGGTTTTCTTTCCATCTCTTTGTTCAATAATTTTCTCCATTTGAGGTTTTTCTGTTGTGGGTAATTGATCTTCCCACTGAATTTCTTTCTGATCATCTGACTCTCCTGCTTCATTTCTTTTGTAAGGATACAGGTCTGCAACATTGAATATCAGAGATATCCCAACATTGTCTAGCAACTCAATGTCATAAGCATTGGCTACGAATTTTCTGAGAATCCTACATGGTCCAATCTTCTTCATCTTTAACTTGTTGTACGTTCCCCTTGGGAACATTTCTTTTCTAAAATGAGCTAAAAATTCATCTCCAACTTCGAATTGAACTTCTCTCCTCTTTTGATCAACTCTGCTCTTGTATATCTGGCCGCTGTCCTGTAGCTACTCTCTGACTCTGTCATGGTGTTTCTGCATTTCTATTGCAAAATTCTCTGCTCCAGCACTTCTGAAATCATCTTGATTCAAATTCCTCAACTCTGTAATCCCTCTTGGCTGTATACCATACACAATTTCAAATGGACTTTTCCCTGTGCTTCTGTTCACTGAATTGTTGAATGCAAATTCTTCCTATGCTAGAATCTTATCCCATTGTCGACCTTGCTCAGTGACTAAACTTCTCAATAAGTTTCCGAGACTTCGGTTTACTACTTCAATTTTTCCATCTATCTGAGGGTGATACACTGAACTAAAGGATAAGTTCGTCCCTAGTATCTTCCATAGAGTCCTCCAAAAGTTTCCTACAAATTTGGTGTCCCTGTCTGAAACTATGCTTCTTGACAATCCATGTAGTCTCACTACTTCTCTAAAAAACAAATTGGCAATGTGTGTGGCATCGCTTGTCTTCTGACATGGTATGAAATGTGCCATTTTTGAGAATCTGTCTACCACAAAAAATATGGAATCACTCCCCTTTTGAGTTCTAGGCAACCCCAAAAAAAAATCCATACTGATTGCGTCCCACGACCTCTTTGGAATTGGTAATGGCTGATACAAACTAGTGTTCTGTTGTCTTCCTTTTGCATATTGACAAATTTTGCATTTGTTCATGAACTTCTTCACTTCTTCTCCCATGCTTGACCAATAATATGAATTGATCAACTCTGCAAACATCTTATCGTGACCAAAGTGTCCAGCTAAACCTCCACCGTGTTTTTCTTTTAGTAGGTTGTCTCTCATTGAGCACTTCAGAATGCATAATTGGCTCCCCTTGAACAGTAATCCATCCTAAATCAAATATTCAGTCCATGGGCTTCTGTCTCCCAACAAAGGATTCTTGCATGCCTCATGAGCTTCTTTGAAGTCTGCATCTTCTTTATACAACTCCTTGAGGTGTTCAAATCCCAATGTCTCCACTTGGAATTCCTGTACAATCAAACTCCTTCTACTCAAAGCATCTGCAACTTTGTTAGCAGTTCCAACAATGTGTTTAATAACAAAAGTAAAATTATGCATAAATTCTACCCATTTTTCATGTTTTTGATTCAACTTTTCTTGCCTATTAATAAATTGCAAAGCATGATTATCACTATACAAGACAAATTATTTAGGAATTAGATAATGTCTCCATTTTTCAAAGCTTGAATCACCGCATAAAATTACTTGTCATACGTGGAATACTTTTTCTTGGCGTCATTCAGTGTCTCATTGAAATAAGCGACTGGCTTATTGTCCTGACTCAAGACTGATCCAATAGCTAATCCACTTGCGTCACATCTCACCTGGAATGTTTTTCCAAAATCTGGCAAAACCAGAATTGGTTGCTCTGTGATTTTCTCTTTCAACACTTTGAAACTTCTTTCAGCTTCCTCTATCCAACTGAAGGACTGGTGTTTTTTTTTCACAGTGTCCAACATGGGTGCACATATGCCACTAAAATTTCTGATAAATTTCCTATAAAAACTCGCTAACCCATGAAAACTTCTTACCTCAAATATGCTGCTTGGCAATGGCCATTCTCTGATCGCTCTCACTTTTTTTGGGTCCATCTTCAATTCATTTGAAGAGATTACAAAACCCAAATATATGAGCTCCTTCTTCATAAAATAACTCTTCTTCAAATTTATCATCAGTTTCTCTTGCTGCAACCTTTCCATCACTGATGTCAAATGTCTCAAGTGTTCTTCCTTTGTCTTGCTGAAGATTAGTATGTCATCTAGATATACTATGACAAATTTTCCTATGAAGTCTTTCAACACTTCATTCATCAATATCATAAATGTGCTTGGTGCATTTGTCAACCCAAATGGCATGACCAACCATTCAAACAATCCTTCATTTATCTTGAATGCTATTTTCCATTCATCTCCCTCTCTCATTCTTATTTGATGATATCCACTCTTCAAGTCTATCTTGGAAAAATAGCTTTCTTCACTCAAATAGTCCATCAAATCATCCATCCTCGGTAAAGGAAATCTATACCTAATGGTTATCTTGTTGATGGCTCGAGAATATGTACACATTCTGCATCCTCCATCTTTTTTTGGACTTAATACAATCGGTATTGCACATGGGCTTAAGATTTCTCTGTCTAACCCTTTATCCAACAACTCCTAGACTTGCTTTTTGATCTCCTCATTTTCTCTAGGTGTCAACCTATAAGACACTTTGTTTGGTAAACTAGCTCCTGGAATAAGGTCAATATGATGGCTTATGCTTCTAATGGGTGGAAGTGAGTGTGGTAACTCATCCACGACTATATCAACAAAGTTTTCTAACAGTTCCTGGATTTCTACTGGAAAATATTTTACAGAAGTATTTGTCAGGAAAACTCTAGGCTTCCTCACTACAACAAACTACATTTGTTTCTCCTTCTTGACTTCATTTAAGAGCTCCTTCCCACTCATGAGATGTATGCTTGAACGAGCTTCTGTCTTCTTCTCTTTGTCTTCTATGGGCAACAACATATGCATCCTACCATTCTTTTCTAGGGTATAGGTATTCTTTCTTCCATCATGAATAACCTTTCGGTAATATTGCCACGGTCTCCCTAATAAAATATGACAGACATCCATAGGAATTACATCACATAATATTTCGTCTTTGTAACCTCCTATTTTAAATTCAACTTGGCATTGTTGTCTTACCATGAATTGATGTCCTTTTTACAACCACAATACCTTGTATGGTTTTGGATGTGCAGTTGTCTTCAATTCTAGCTTCTCCACCATCTCTGTGGATACTATATTTTCAGTGCTGCCACTGTCTATGATCACCTTGTAAACTCTGTCGTTTGACTTGCAAACAGTTCTAAACAGACTTGTTCACTGAACTGGTTCCTCTGGTTCCTTCTCTGGTTTAAGAAGAACTTTCCTCATCATGAGGTTTCTTCCTCCTTCTGCAACTTCTACTTCCACATGTTTCTCTTCTTCTGCAATGTGTGCTTCTCTGCCTTCTCTTTTTCTTTCTGGACATTCCCAAGATTTATGTTCTTCTTTTCCGCAGGTATAGCATTTAACTACACCTCCTCTGGCTCTTCCTCTTCCTCTTCCTCTAGAAAAAGAACTTCTTCCACCATGTTGTCCTTCTTTAGAACTTCCACCCTTCTCATGGTGACTATGCTGTTTGTCAGCTTCAGGCTTCGACTTCTGGAACTTTTCTCTACTGGTTCCCTTGCCTCAGCTTGAATTTCCACCTTTGCTTCATTGACTTTGCCTCCTGGCCAAATTTTCTTCAAATTTCAAGGCTACTTGATAGGCATCCTCGATTGTACTAATAGACATCATGCTAATCTGTTCTTGAATTTTATATGTCATCCCATTGATATATCTTGCTGTCTTCTCATCTTCGTTCTCTTTCTAGCCAGCCCTGATGTTCAGTCGGTAAAATTCTTCAGTGTACTCCTTCACCGATAAACCTCTCTGTTTTAGGTTCTACAATCTTCTGTAAAGATTCATTTGGCAATCCTTCAGGATGAATTTGGCTTTCAGCTTAGCTACCATCCTATCCCAATTTTTAATTTTCTTCTTACCATATTTCCTGCGTTCGGCTTGTAGTTCATCCCACCATAACGTTGCATGATCCTTCAGTCATGTCATTGCATGCTTCACCATATTTTCTTCTTCGATATCTTCGTAATCGAAGTATTTGTCCATAGCACATACCTAGTCTAACAATTCTTCAACTTCCAAATTTCCCTCGTACATAGGTACCTCTATCCTTGCTCTGGCTCCTATCTTCGAAACAGCTTTTATCGAGCGATCTTGTGAAACATCCTCTGTTTTATTTGCTTCGACCTCTTCTCCTTCTTCTCTCTCAGATTCGCTGATATCACCAACATCTGGTGATCTTCTATGTGTTGTCTCCATGGCGTCCAATATCATTCAGAGTCACCTCATTTCTTCTTCCATCTCTTCATTCGCTCTACGTCGTCTGGGTGACATGACTTTACTACCTCACTTACAACAGGAAACAAATTTCTTTGATACTACAAATGATGCCAACTTTCCTCCTTTCTTCTTGTGTCTATTGTCTGCAAACAAATTTAAATTAGGCTTTGATACCACCTGATGCAGCCCCCCCCCTCCCCTTCGAGGTTCTGTGGACCTCCCAGCCACTGTATTGATCTCCTTATTTGAGATGGAACAACTCTTTGGTTCGTTACTGGAATTCCACACAAAAAAATATCCATAGGTCCCTTTATGAAACCCACCTTGTGCGAACAAGAATCAAGCACGAGCTTCATCTCCTAGTGACCACTTGTTATAACCCTAAATTGCACCACACATGCTTACCTGGCATGAGGCCAACTCATATCCATTCTTTGCCAAAAAACTACTGAACAACTCTTCTAAAAACTCCATTTTTAAAAAGTAAATGCTAGCAGGCCCACTAGAGCCCACGTTTATCCAAAAGAAACGCTAGCAGGCCCACTACAGCCCGTGTTTATCCAAAAGAAACGCTAGCAGGCCCACTACAGCCCGCATGTGAATGATAGCAAGCCCACTACAGCCCGCATTTACCTAACAAAACACAAAAACAGGAAAGTTGTCGACGTGACAAAAAGCTATGGGTCAGTTAACTGAAAATCCTAGCCATGCATGGCCAAGAGTTCGTCCAAAAACCTAGCTCCTTCTAGCCTATAAAAGAAGGGGTAGGGGTACTATTTGGAAGAGGAAAAACATAGCAAAGAAACTCTGCCCAATTACCGAATCCATTTGTCCCAACCCTTTATACTTTCCGCAAGCTTAAGGAGAATTAAAAAAAAGCAGTTGGAGGACAAAGAAGAGGAGGAGCCCAGGATCAAGATCAAGGAGCGGTGGCCGGTCTCTATCATTATTGTAAGTTGATTCATCTTGAGATTAATAAAAGAATACTTTTCCCGTCCCAATGCATGAGTTGTTTATGATTTGTGCAATTTACGCTTAATCTCTAACCCTCAAGTAGAAAAATAGCATGCATGCGTAGTGTTTTGTCTTGATTGCAGGATTGTCTTTGGAAGGAGCAGCGCAAGCAAACGGACAAAGCGCAACGGAGGATCTACACCAAACATCAGTAAAAAGGTTAGTAGGTCCTTTCCATGCTTGTATGTGAAAAAGGGTTTTAGGTTTGGGGTGGTAGGTTAAAAGTGATTTCTTTAAGGTCATGATCTGCATGCAAGCCTAACCCTAGCTTGCTAGTCCGTAGGGTATTATTTCCCAACAACAGAATTGGCGACTCCACTGGGGAGAATACTCTTAGGGTTTCCGGATTTAGTTGAGGTTCTTGGGTAGTTTAAAGGATTTAATTTTATGTTTCTTTGTTTGTTTGTTTTCTGTTAGATCATAGCTAGCAGGGAACCTGGTTCTTTATACCATTTTTTCCTTGACTGTTGCTTGACGGTGATTATCGGGACACACAGAGGTACATGCGGCCTGCAGAAGGCCTGCCCACGTGTAACCCGCGCCCTAACCTTCTATAGCCTGCGTTTGAACGCTTGCTGTAGGGGTTTCAATAACATGTAGGAGTCAGAAATATTAAAGAGGCAGTCCTCCTCCTCCCTGTCAGAATTATACATTCTCAGGGGGCTTTATGAGTCCTGTCTGAGTCTTGCTGGTTCATAGTCTCGTCTCAGTTTGTTTGATTGCTTTTTGTTTTTCTTTGCAATTATTTTTCTTTTCTGTTGGAAGAAGCGTTCAAGCCTTCAAGAGACCCTGGTTATATATACCAGAAGCCTCTTCCAGGTCTGGGCTGCCTGTGTTTAGTTTTTTCTTAGAGTTTATACTTACACGCGGCTTGTGCAAGTGCAGACCGCGGGTACCCGCGTGCTGTTGTAGCTCAACACGCGTTTGGATGCGCGCTGTTTCAGTAACAGTAGCGAGCTTGATTGGTTGCTTTTCAATCGGGGTGGGGCAGTCATCCCCTCTTATGGCAAGAAGTGTTCCTCTCAGGGGTTTGAGTCTAGGGTTGCATAGTCAGTAGGTTAGGGCCTCTTACCCTTAGCCTGTTTTTTCTTATTTGATATTTGATAGAAAAGATTGAAAAGAAAGATTTTGTTTTATGGTTTTTAGACAAGCGTAAGAGTCGGTGCTTTCTTGATTGTCGTTGTGCATCTTTTCTATGGTTCTTTGCGATCTGCGCTTTAAGCCAGAATTTTATTTTGTTTTTATGGTTTTGTGCTTGTTGGCATTTTCCCTTTGTTGCTTCATTTAGCACTTAAATAATTTTTTTTTATCTCTTTTTCATTTGCTTCTTTGTTTGAAGATTGTGTTGCTGCATCAATAGCTAGGAAGAAGTTTTTTTGTTCATAAGTTTTTGCAGTGCATTTAGAGCATAAGTAGCTCACAGATTGAGAGAAATTCCTTTATGTTTGTTGCATGAAATCTTAGAAAAATTGAAAAGAAAAAGAAATCTTTCTTGGTGAAAAGTTGCTGGTTTTTGCATTTTTTGTAAAAGTTTTTGTTTCCAAGCATTTCTTATTCATTTTTCTTTGAGTCTTTACACACCGCCATTTTCACCTTCATACCTTGTGACGTAAAAAAACCCATAAAAGCAATGCTAATTTAAAATCTATTAGACTCTTTTGTTTGTAGGGTTCATACACTAGCTCAGGACTAGGGCCTTGGAATAGGTTGGAGAGTAAATTCTCCAAGGCCACTCAAACCAAACATTGGAGTCTATGATAGGGAGTGTAGAAGTCCAGTTACGTGGAAGTTATCCGGGACCCCCCTCTAACACAGGGGATAAACACGAGGTCGCGTAAGGAAAGGTAGCGGAGATAACCCCTCCAAAGCCGGACCAAGCGTAGTGGAGAACACATATCGAGGATTTGTTGAGGGATTCCGTTGTTTGCATTTGCCATGAGGATTCGTGGGTCTCGAATCCGTTCGAGGTCCTCAGTTTTCTTCTGAACCATTTTCTCTCGATACCCTCGATAGGTTTCAGGCTTGATACCTTGCTCATTGTGGTCTACCCGACTATTGATTGTACCCGCCTGGTGACTGTTCGCGTACTAGCAAACTAGTTGCCAATCTTTTTAGGGACATACACAGGTGACTGCGGGGGTATACCACGGTACCTAGGATAGAAATTGGGCCACGCTTTGCAGAGTATACCCAGAGGGTGCTTCCGTTTTCGAGTTGCACTTGCACTGGTAAGTTTCTCTAGTGTTGGTTGTTGTAACTATTCTTCCAACTAGTTTAGTGTTTGCTTGATTTAGCTCTTAGGGGCTTCTTTTTTAGTGTGTGTTACTGTTTGCACGTGTAGAATACCTTAGCGTGTCGTGGATCTTATCACACAGTGGAGGATTTAGAGCTCCGCTAGTCATGAAGGCTTCTAGGCCTGCTGCCGGTTATACTGGAGCCACCCCCGCCACCATTGAGGTGAAAGCTAGACCAACAAGGGTCTTTCGAAGAAACTGGGTTACAAACCATTGAGCTCGAACAACTCCCGGAGGAATCGACTGCCAATCTTGGCTTGGTTGAAACCTCAACCACTGATACTTGGTTGCAAGTTATTGTGCCAATTCAATTTTACAAACGCTTGTCATTGCCTCACACAGCTATGGCAACAAACGCTGTTACTTCCTCGGGGAATTCTTCCATTCCCATCACCGTTGCTACCACAGAAGAAGCATCTCCTAACTTGCCACCGTCGGTCCGATCCACCATGGTATCGACCGCAACTACGTCGCACAGTGGACCGAACCCGTCTATCGTGGCGGCCACACCTCACCTCCCTTCACACCTAGTGCGACAGGTCCTCCATTCTCATACGGTATGCCTAGTTCAGGTACAAGTCCTGCACTCACTCACTCCACTTTACAGACTTTGGGTTTGGGGGCAGGGAGCTTTAACGCTCCTCTGCAAGGTCAACTTGGGGGCATTCCTTTCCCTTTTA
>JASDQU010370673.1:19461-72625 GCA_032191745.1 Picea mariana | reverse complement strand
TCGACTTCCATTGGGATGGATGGATGGTCATACTTGGTACCAGTTGGCTACATTGCTTATTCGGTCATATTGTATGGTTTCTTTTCATGTTTCGAGGACGAAACATGTGAAGGGGGATGGAATGTAGTATACCTAGGGAGGTAATATGGGGTACCTAGGGAGGTACCCAATGGGAATGTAGTTATGTGTTATTAGTGGAAGTCAATTAATATATGGGAATGTGGTCATTCATTGTAAGGTGGACTAGGTCCACTATATTAATAAAGGCCCACTATGGTAGTTGAATGTAATAAATGTGAGAAGGCTCTCTAGAAGGTTCCTAGGAGATAGGGAGAGCTATATAAAGAAGTGTAGGCAATGTAATGAAACATAGTGAAGAATATTGTGATTGTGATTGTACAAGCAAGGATTGCTTGAGGAGTTTTATCCTTCCATAAGGATTAATATATGGTGTTACCCTACCTCAAGGGTTTCCTCTATTTCTTGTGTTAATGTTATGTTGAATGGTTTATGGTTTATTCTTGGTTATTTATGAAGTATATTTACAGATCTGGTTTAGGTACTTAACAATCCTACTAATGAATTCCCTTCTCTCCCTGGACTTAAGGCCATGTTCAAGGGAGGAGGAGAACCTGAAACATTTCCCCCTAGGAAATCATGGAGACAAAAAAATTCCATCATGTTTGCCGACCCAAGCACACAATACCCTCAACAGCAATGGATACCTCCCATGTCTTATCCCCAATGGTCAACACAAACCCAACCTTGGCAATAGGGGTGGAGAGGACCTATATATGGAAATTTTCCCTTTCAACCAACAAATTTTGCCACCTATCCACAATATCCTTCGAATATTTCATAGTTGCTTCCAGGTTTTACCCCCCCTGCCCTTCTTCCACCTCCACAACCACAACAACCACTTGCACTACCCATGAATCCAAACATGCAGCAACCAATGCAGGCTGCACCCATCCAAAATACTCCTTGGCCTACTCCTATTCCTGCACAACCCATCCCTAACCCAAATAACAAACCAACACAACCTATACAAAACATTGAAGTACAAACCTTTCCTACATATGTAATAACACCAGCTCCATTTAATGGAATTGAATTAAGGTCGGGAAGGATTGTAAACAAAACAAATCCCACTATGGTCATCCAAGAAGAACATGTGCATAATCACACAAATCAAGAGGAACAAATAGGTGCCCAAACGATTCAAAGAGAAGAACAGATGACTGATCCAATGAACGAAGAAAGAAACACCCCTTCTCCCAACTTCCTTGCAGCAGAAACACCCCATGGGGTGAATCCCCCCTACCCAGAAAGGCTGCTCATAAAGAAAAATGAGGACCCTCTAGAACATAATCTAGAGACAGAATTCTGGAATATATGTGTAAAGATCCCATTACTACAGGACATTAAAGATATACCTATCTACGCTAAAATTGTAAGGGACCTTTGCATTAAAAATCCAGGGAGAAAGAGGAAAGAACCTCCTGTCATACGGGTGGTAGGACAGTTATCCGAATTTATAACAGAAATTCCTTCTAAATATAGTGATTCAGGGAACCCAGTGGTAACCATAGAAATCAATGGTATTGTCTTGCCCAATACATTGATTGATCTAGGGGCAGAAATAAATGTGATGTCAGTAAGCACTATGAAAACACTGCAACTAGATCACTTGAGACCTACCCAAACTTTGCTAGAACTTGTAGATAAATCAGTCATCACCCCGGCAGGAAGTTTAGAGGATGTAATAGTGACATTGGCCTCTTGGGAATACCTTGTGTATTTCTTGGTAATCCATCCCAAATCCCCCAAACCAGGACACCCAGTGGTACTAGGCCGACTGTGGCTGGCCACTGCTGATGCATTCATCAGTTGTCGATCTGGAGAAATGACAATTTCTAATGGTACTCAAAGTCAGAAACTTATCCTTTTTCCCCCTGACCAACCAAGCATGGAAGTCCCTCTCTGGTTGGAGAATCCGTATGGGGAGGAGGACTATACACAGCCCTTATTGACACTCGAACAAATAAAAGGAGTACAAGAATACTCTAAAGAACAAATCCTAAGCCTATTCTTGGCTACCTCGGCATGCATTGACTATCCACAATCTTTCCCCAGCTACACACACATCTTTAGACCTGAATTTCAAGAAATTTGGTACCCTCCTACTTCTACAACTGCCACTCTTTTCCAAATAGAAGAAGGGAAAGAATCAACAGTCCAAGCTATGGAAATCAGACCTGGGAAGTCCCTGTATATCAATGCTAGCCTAGAAATAGATCAACAACAAAAGCTGATACAAATGATTCAGGGGAAATCCGATGCATTTGCATGGGATTATTCTGACATGAAAGGGATCCACCCAGATACATGTATGCATCATATTTATACTAACGATCAAATCAAACCTATCCGACAACCCCAGAAAAGAATGAACCCAGCTTTGAAAGATATAGTAAAGGAAGAACTCCAAAAACTCCTACAAGCCAATTTCATTTACCCTATATCATATAGCAAATGGGTCTCCCCATTAGTCATTGTACCAAAGAAAAACAGGAAATGGAGGATTTGTGTGGAATTTTGGGAACTAAACAAGGCCACCTATAGAGACTACTTCCCTTTACCTTTCATAGATCAGGTCTTGGATACTTTATCTGGGAAAAGGTACTTTTCTTTTCTGGATGGGTTTAGTGGCTACAACCAAATACAAATTTCACCGAAAGACCAGGATAAGACCACATTCACTTGCCCTTGGGGAACCTATGCCTATAGGGTTCTCCCCTTTGGATTATGTAATGCTCCTGCTACCTTTCAGAGGGTTGTCTTGGCTATTTTTTTCGATCTGACCAATGACTGTGTGGAAGTCTAGATGGATGACTTCACGGTATATGGGGATGATTTCCAACAGCCATTGGATAGTTTGGAGAAAGTATTGATTAGATGTAGAGAGACCAACCTCTCACTCAGTCACGAAAAATCAAGAATGATGTTCACCGAAGGAATTGTTCTAGGTCACCATATCTCCAGAACCGGAATAAGAGTGGACCTTGCCAAAATTGACATTATTTCCCAAATTAAGATCCCTAGTTCACAAAAGGAAATCAGAAGTTTATTAGGGCATGCCGGTTACTATAGGAGATTTATTCAAAATTTTACAAACCTAGCAGCTATTAATGAAAGATGTTGAATTATGCTGGGCTGAACAATGCCAAATCTCTTTCGAAATCTTAAAAACAAAACTGTCAAGTGCTCCTGCTTTGAGAGGTCCAAACTGGTCTCTTCCTTTCCATATCTATATAGATGCCTTAGATACCTCCTTGGGAGTTGTATTAGGACAAAGGGAAGGGAAAATTCCTTACGCTATATACTTTGTGAGTAAGAACCTCTCACCTACCGAAGTTAACTATACTATCACAGAGAAAGAATTCTTATCAGTAGTACATGTCATCAATAAGTTTAGACACTATATAATAGGATATGAAGTCTTTGTGCACACATATCACTCAGCCATCAGATTTCTAATGAATAAACCTATTACAAATGCTAGAATCACTAGATGGCTCTTGTTACTACAAGAATTTAATATCACTATTATAGATAGGCTTGGTAGAGATAACTTGGTTGCTGATTTTTTGTCTAGACTTATTCATACAGGTGACAACACTCCAATAGATGATGATTTTATGGATGAGAATTTGTTTTCTATTTCTACTTTCACCCCTTGGTATGCAGATGTGGCCAATTATTTGGTAACCAGCAAGCTGCCTCAAGGCATGTCATCCAGAGAAAAATAGAGAATCATTCAACTAAGTGCCAATTATATGTGGCATGAAGATACCCTATACCGAACAGGGCCTGATTTGGTAATCAGAAGATGTGTCCGGGAAGACGAAAGGAAAGATATCTTCAGAGCCTGTCATGACGACCCATGTGGTGGCCACTTTGCTGACAAAAGAACAGCTTACAAAATTTTACAATCAGGCTATTATTGGCCGACCATTTTTAAGGATGCAAATAAATACGTGCTCAGCTGTGATGATTGCCAAAGAATGGGAAGACCTACACCAGCCGATGAAATGCCACTCCAAACCCAAGTAGTAATCGAACCCTTTGAAAAATGGGCCTTAGACTTTGTAGGACCTATCAATCCCATGTCTCGAAAGAAAAAGTACATATTAGTTTGCACAGACTATGTAACAAAATGGGTAGAAGCCAAGGCCCTGTATTCAGCCAATGAACAATCTGTTGTAGATTTTCTCTTTGAGGAAATTTTCACTCGTTTCAGGGTACCTCGGGAGATAGTTACTGATCAAGGAACACAATTCACTTCAAATTTGGTTAAGTCCCTTACCGAACAATACAAGATCAGAAACAGGAATTCCTCACCTTATCACCCTCAAGCCAATGGCCAAGTAGAATCAACCAACAAAGTGATAGAGGTCATCCTCACTAAGACTGTTCAATTGCACCATAAAGAATGGGCTGATAGGTTGCCTGAAGCCTTGTGAACCTACAGGACAGCCTGGATAAATACAACAAGCCATACACCGTATGAGTTAGTATATGAGAAGCAAGTACTACTACCCATAGAGTTTCAGGTAAAAACCTTCAGAACTACCATGCAATTAGGAATGGACCTGGATGAAACTCAAAAATAGAGGCTACTACAATTAAACAAACTTGATGAGATGAGATAAGATTCTCTACAAAGAACCACCCTAATACAAGAGCAAAGGACCAGATGGCACGACAAGTACATTAAACAAAAGTCCTTCCAGCCAGGTGATTGGGCCCTCCTCTATGACAGCAGATTTAAAAATTTCAAAGGAAAATTATCTACCAGATGGATGGGACCATATGAGTTTGATACAATATATGACAATGGTGCAGTAAGGATAAAAACTATTGATGAAAAGAAGACTTCCCTTGTTGTAAATGGACATCGGCTGAAGGTTTATCACAAACCGCTATCAAAGGAGGATTTCGTCAAAAACATTCTTCAGACTACTGAAATGAAACTGGTAAGCGAGAGGGTTTTCCCTCCTGCTGACTGACCATAGTAAGTTCAAATGATATAAAAAAAAATTATGTACATAGGTGTGTCATGAGATGAAGTTTTTCTTTATTTTGACTAACAAAGACAAAAGAAAAATTGGTGGTGTTCCCATGTAGATAAACAAATAAGGAGGAAAACTACCAGAGAGAGTCTTCTTTAAGTTTTTCAGACTCTTTAAAATTGAAAACACCGGTGAGAAGGAACTGGCCTGGGCTCGACAAAAATCCACGGGACAGTATAGAGAGTCTTCTTTAAGTTTTTCAGACTCTTTAAAATTGAAAACACCGGCGAGCAGGAACTGGCCCGGGCTCGACAAAAATCCACGGGACAGTATAGAGAGTTTCCTTTAAGTTTTTCAGACTCTATAAAAATGAAAATACCGACGAGCATTAACTAATATGAGCTCGATAAAAATCCATAGAAAAGTAGTAGTTAGGATCATTATCATATTGTAATAAAAAAGGGAAATGCCAACAAAAGTGTAGTCCTCTTGGTTCCAGAAGAAAAGGAGTTATGTCATCTCAATTACTGGTCATTATAGAATACTCCCCTGTATAGAGCTTTCCTGCATTATTTTTCTATAAACTTTGGCAACTGCATGATTTTTCAGACAGATTTGACCATAGAACATCATCTATTTCTGTAAATCACTATCACCAGAATCAACATCAAGTTTCCTAAGCTCATTTTTGTACTCATCTGATCATCTCTGTGTATGAAGAACCACCAAATCATCTCACTGTGCCTATACGGTACCAGGTCCTATTCAGTATAAAAGAAGGGGTCGTGAACTATTCCAGTGCCGACTGTAATTTTTCACACAGGCAATCTGGTACCAACTGCAATTTTACACACCGGTGATCCGGTACCAACTACAATTTTGCATACAGGCAATACAATACCGACTGCAATTTTGCACACAGGCGATCCGGTACCAACTGCAATTTTACACACAGGTGATCCGGTACCAACTGCAAGCCTTACACACAAGTGATCAGACATTCGGGTGATCATGTACCAATTGAAAAATCTACACACAGGTGATCTAGTACTTAAATGATCCAGTACTGGTAAGAATCTGACGGATAACTCTCAGCATGTTTCTAAGTCGTTGTCAAATTATTAATATGGGGACATACATACTCTACATTTTCCTTGGAATTATTTAAGAAATTAGACTAAATATGTGTTTAGAACATCTGATTGTTCTTGGATAATGACGTACCCCTATTTTCTCATGAATCTCTGTAGAAGCCTGAGATCCCATACCATAAGAAGAAAGCATCCTACGAAACAACAAATACAAAAAAAAAAACGCGATGGTTTTTTTACCGAATCAAACTCCCATTGTCTATCTGATAAATAAATCCCATGATTAGTTGCCATACTATATGAGACAACGTGAACCACGAATCTCATCATATCAAGTAATGATCTCAATCGATCTCATATACACAAGTCCTGATTATAACGGCCACCTCTTGTCGTAAATATCGCCTATCACCAAACTTCCCACGAATCTGGAAACCGCTTTGTAGATCCTACTTACCTCGCCATATCATCATGAGGATCGATGTGACCATTGTAATCCACACTTCTATTCATAAATTCTCCTCTAATGGCTCCTCCATCAAGAGGATCATTATTTATCCTTGCTAGCATACTATCTACAGACACCCTATACCTTTGTATCCTGTATGTGTTTCTCCCAACTGGTCATCTAGTACTTATCCTCGATCTTTTGTTCCTTATCCACCCAAAATAATTTCCTAAGATAGTATGGGGGTCAATAGACATGAGCCAATATTTCAAATGTATAAAGAAACCACAGAATATCAGGCTTGTAAGAAAAAATATGAACAGGCAGGTTGGGTACCATTCTTGGAGAAATTTAGGGGTCATCATGAAGGAATTTCTCTTAGTTTTGCACAAACATATGATGGAGAGAGTGTGCAGCTTGGGGATGTAAAGTTGAAAATTACAGAGGATACTATAGAAGAAGATACAGGTCTCCCGATGGTTGGAGAAAAGTATTTCAAAAGAGTAATCATGGACAAAAAGCTCTGTCAGCAGTTCCTCAAACCAGAACATCACGATGTTAATTGGACCAAAGGCGTCCCTCGAAGCTATATTAAAGAAAAGTACTGGACAATGCTTATAAGTCTGCAGAAATTCCTCACCTGTGAAGGAATGTATGTCGTGGCCTTCATTTATCATTTGAAGATTTTGTCACATTTTGAGCGAGGACTGCAGATAAATTTCCCTCACTTTTTATGGATGAGTCTAATGAAAATGGCAAGAGGGGTGAGGTTAGTTTCTAATAAGCCCGAGACCAGTCTTCATCATCATGGTTTAATCAAACTTCTGGTTGTTCATGCTCTAAAAACACAAGGAGGTAGTTGGAAACGGTTGCTCCAACAGAGTTTCACTCAAGAGAAAGCCAAGTCAGTCGAGACACAGGAGGCAGGAACATACGGTGAAAACTCAAACAGAAAAGCAAAGAAAGATGTGGTATCAGAAAGCAAAGAAGACATTGTTGCGCCCAACTACTCTCAGCCCATTGAGAAATCAGTGACAGAAAAGTCTATCGTAGGAGAGCCCGTTATATCAAGAAGGAAGACAGCCACTCCATTCCAGAAAGTAAGCTCTACTTCGGTTCAAAGGGATAAAAAGAGGAAGGAAGGCTCAGGACCCTGTGATCAATCGGATAACATCCCCAAAACCATTATGGAAATACCATCAGGACTTGTCAGTCAAACAGAAGAGATCCCTGACTTCCAGTTGAAAAGAAAGGGAAATTCCACACCGGCTGAAGTGTCTAGCTCAGTCCTACGCTCTAAGGACCAATAGTCCCAGTACAAGAGACAAAAGAAGGAGATGGATCAACAGAGAATTTTACTAGAGCCAACTGTAAGACCCTCTCCAAAATCTCCTAAATAATTGAGAAGTATTTCTGAAGTTACTCTGCCTTCCCAAATTTCAGTTGAAGGTTTGAAGGGGACTGCAAATGTGGAAAATAAAAATAGAAAGAAACTAGAAGGAAAAGAAGTACAAGTTTCAGAACCCACACCTCAATCCTCTTGGGTAGGAATATGAATTGGTCAACAGAAGCAAACCCCAGAAGTTACAGCTCAAGTCTGTAAAATGCAGGTCCCGTCAACACAGGAAGCACAGGTGTCTAGACCTATCCCTATTAGTAAATCAAAGAAAAGGAATTTATTTGAAGAAACTCCTACCCTCGTCAGCAAGTTTAATAAAGCTTCAACACCTATATGTAGGACCACCAGGAGTATGGCTAAACAGGAGACAATTCCAAATATACCTTCTCCTCAAAGAGAACCTACGGATATTCCAAGTTCTCCAAACAAAGAGAGTGGTTGGGGAGCTGCCACAAGTGAAACAGAAGGATTGATAACAATCAGTGAGACAGAAGGTTTGGTAACAGAAACCTTGATGGATGTGAGAAAAGGGGAAGAGGCTCGAACGGTGGTCACTCGGGAAGTATTTACACCAAGTCCAGACAAATCTCTGAGCATGAGAAAGATGATGATAAAGGTTTTGAGGAGTCTGAGGAAAGAAAAAGAGGCCCGAGAGGTGTTGGCCAAATAATTACCCATACCAAGTTCAGAACAGCCCCCGAATGAGCCAACATTGTTACTGGAAATTGAGAGATTAAAACAAGAAATCGAAGAGTACAAAATATTAGACAGACATATCAAGGCGGAGAATGTAGAATTGAAGGAACAGCATGCAGAGGTCTCTGCCAAACTTAACAAAGTCTTGCGACTGGTCCATTACACTAGGGTGATCAAGAAGGAATTAAAGAATGAAGCATCTAGTGTTAACAATTTTGAATCTGAAGAATGACAAAGGAGGGTTCAACTATGTAGAAACATTTTGGGTATCAGTTTTTAATAATGTTGCATGGGGACATGCAACATCTTCAGCATGGGGGAAATGTTGGGCCTCCATTTTGTCATATGATAATACCCTATCTTACTATCCATCTGAGTCTTTTTGCCTCTACTATAAACCTATACTAGAATGTTCCCTCCCGAAATGCATACCTAATAGTTAAGTCATATCTACAAGAGGTAATTGATGATTTAAAGCATGTTTGTTTGATTTTCTTTAATTAATTCGATTGAAGGTGTTTTATGTTGTATAGCTCTAATAATTTGATTTGTGGACAGTCTAATCCAGTACCACTAGGCACCATGTGATCCAGTACCAAGACATGTGTTATTCCGGTACCCAAGACAGTCTTGATCCGGTACCCAGTTGTGTGTTATTTCAGTACTCTTTTGCTCTATTTTATTCCGATACCAGATTCACAACTGTGTGTAATCTGGTACTAAAACCTCTGTTTCGGGATGCACCAATTGGACGTGGATAATGGTGGAGATTCTGAGGAGACAGTTGGGCAGGGGCGTCCAAAGATAGTTTTCCAGTACAAGAGACTCCATCGCTCATGCACTTCATGTCATGAGGATGGAGTCGACTCCTCAAATATCGATGTAAACCTTAAATTTGGAATTTCCTAAACTGTTTAATAAATTTTAGAAGTATCGGCTCACCTTATATATAAGGGATGTTGTGTAGAAAGAGATATATGCAATAAGAATTTTGAAAGTATTTGTTATCATGATATACATTGTATAAGACTGTTGATCCAATTTACCAGTTGATTAATACAAAGATCTTTTACGTAATTGTTTGGATGTGAGTGAAAGCTTCAGCCTGGTAACTCTTTAAGAGGTTCCTTGTTGGTTCAGCAAGGGCCCACCACCCCAACTAAGGTAAACCTCACTGTGTATATTTTATGTGTCTGTGTTTGTAATTTACAGTAGCATGTGTGTGTGATTTGTCTTTTCATTGTTAAGATTGAGCAGCGAGTTAATTATCTCGGATTGGTGTGTAACAGCAAGTGTTATATCAAATAGACATTTCATTTCCAGATGTTGAAAATAGTTATTTCTTAATTCAAGGCGTTGGATTGATGTTTGAATTTCATGATTGTAGCATCATGGGGAACCAGAATACTTTACTTTTATTTACATCTGCTATAATAGAGTCTTTCAGTCGATATTGAATTTCCTTGTGTTGATTTGATTGAGTTGTGTGATATTGAAATTGGTCTTTGCTTACAGAATGAATGGTTGAAATTGATTGCTTTAATCATTATAGGAAGCAATCTTCTAAATTACGATTTTCATTATAGGAAACAAGCTTCTAAATAATGGCACCAACTGTGGATTATCCGGCAAAAAACCTCGAAGCTTCTAAATGTTCATTTTTCCAATACTAGTGCCTAACATGGACAGAGTTGTTTCTCTGAGGCGGTATTTCTTTGATTGATTGAATTCTGATATTATTTTTCTCCTTTAGATCAGAGGATATTATGAAATAGAGATCTTAGAAGTAGAATTTTTATGTTATTAATTATTTCCCATCTGCAACAGACTTAGATATGTTGCTTGTTCTCGGCACATATAGTGTAACAACTCTTTCGATTGTGAATCCCGGATTAACATTTAGATGAGTGTGAGATATACACTGAATATATTTATATACCAAAAATGACTTCAGGGCTTCGGAGGTCTAGGTCATTGTTGCTCCAATTTTCACCAGAGTTGGTTAGCGCCGAAGTGGTCAACATGGAAGTGCTTACGCTATCATTCCACTTGGATTCATCCAATGACTATGATCAGTTCTAGATCAATGGTCCAAATTCATTTTATCCTTCGGGACTTCGTTGTCCTTTAATCAGGGACTTCGTTCCTTGTCTCCAATGTCCCGAAACTTACACTATACTTCGACTTGGCTTTGATCAGTGGCTCTAACTGATCTCCTGGTTTTGATTACTCCTGAAAACTATCTCAACGAACAGGATTCTTCCTTGAATATTTTGGAGTTTTCCTGTGGGGATTTTGATCTCGATAGCATTTATGCAATGCGCTCTCCCTTTTGAGATTCAATTAATGTCCTTCATTCTGAGCTTGTATCTCTGCATACTATTTGACATTTTCATTCTCTGCTAACTGTTTGACATAATTTATGCATATACTATTTGACATAAACTCTGCATACTGTCATACTGTTGAAATCAATGACAATAGCAAGCTATTGAGTCCAACATTCTCCCCCTTTGGCATTGATGGAAACACAATAAAACCCCTTTTAATATTTAACTAGATTTTATTGATAATTCTTCCCCTTTGAAAACAATGAAAAAATGGATGTTTCATTTCTCCCTTTAGGATGATACTCCCCCTGAGGTGATGCTCCCCCTATCTATGCATCTCTCCCTATGGAATCATATTTCTACACCCAATCATGGAAAGAATAACAACTCCCCCTGTCTTCTATGCAAGATGAACAATATGCTATCACTGCAATTTTCTTTCGCTTCAGATACTACTTCTCAACTAGAACATAGATCAACTACTTCAAGAATAATATGATCTTGCTATCACAATGCTTCGATATGTATTGGCCATATACCATGATAGATCTGCCTCATAAACCATAACTTCGTTGAGAGAATACATTAATGGCACTAATCCTAGGTAGATGAAGACTTGCAACAAATCATGTCAGAACCTGCATAGAATTATACCATCAAACCATGATGCTTTCAATGATCCTAGTTATCTATTCATTTTTTTGTGCTTCAATACTCATAGGAGTATTAACAGGAACAGTATTAAGTCTTCCCTAATTTCTCTTTCCCTTCTCTGTTTCTAATTTTTGAGAAGGAGTTTCAGTGGATCATTAAAATAGCATTGGAAAACTTATGAGATCATCATCACTCAATTCTTCTGGTTGGTCTACTATTTAAGATTCATCTTCATCATCATTATTTTATGTAACAAAAACTTCTTCATCTTCTTCTTTAGATTTTCCTTTTTCTATTTCTGTCTTATTGGGTAGTTCACTATCGATTTGTAGGACATCATCAAGAACTACAATTGTGTCATATTCTTCTTTAGGAACCCTCCTTTATTGATCTTGATTCACTTTATATGCAAAACTTTTATTTTTATATTTCTTATTAGAGTCTTTACCCACCATTCTTCTATTATTAACTTCATCAACTTTAGGTGCATCATTTTTCTTTCTTTGTAATTCAGATTTCCTTTTCCATATCTTCTTATTTTGTTTATTAGGGTTTCCTATATTCCAAGATTGCATTGGTAATCTACATTCTCTAGTTTTATGGTCATAGTTGTTGCATTTTTGGCATTCAATATTGAAGTTTTGCAAAGGAGAAAATGAGTTATAGTTTCTCTTCTCTGTATTGTACTTATTGTTCTTCTATCTTTGGACATTTCTACGATTGTATTGTCCATAATATTTGCACTATACTGCCTTATGTCCAAAATTATTCCAAGAGTAACAGTATCCAATAAATAGATATTTATTAGGGGGATTTATTCTGGTGATTGTATTTTTCTTTTCATCTTTTACTCTAGTAGGGAGTGTTGATTTATGTTTATGTAGAACAGTTTTCAATGGTATCATATTTGCCTTATTATCTTCTCTTCTTAAGGATATTTTTATAGCATCTGTGTAACTGATTGGCCTTTTGGTTAATCCTTTTGATATAGTGGTTGAGTCTTGGGTGTATCCCAAACCAGTCTTGTTGTTTGGTGACCTATGACTACTGAGAATTTCATCCAATATTTTTGAACTATTTTCAAATTTTGATATCTTCTTTTATTTTTCAAGTTCACTTTTTAGCAACTTAATCTCACCTTCTAGTTTCTCACATGCTTGTTTTTTTATCACAAAGTTGTTTTGAAATGAATTATTCAATTCTTTTAGCTTCTATGAGTTGGGACTTTAAATCACAGATGATATGTTCTGATTCTTTGATGGTTCGATGCATCTATCTCTCTTGATTGATGTGATTCTTCAAATTCTTGAAGTTGTGCCCTTAGTAACATGTGCTTCTTTTTACACTTTCTTAGTTCCTCCAGAGCACTAATTCTTCTTCTAGGTTTAATTCTCCTTCAAATTCATAGTTTTATTCATCATCTACATCATTATTTTGAGTGTTCATTCCCATAAATAGAAGCTCTGAATCTTCATCTTCACTCATCTCAAAAGAGTTAATGTCTTCTTTGGAGTAGAAGTTTTTATTTTTCTTATAAAATTTCTTCTTGCATTGGTTTCTCTGGTTTTGGGATTCTTCATCATTATCCTCCTGCTTGGGATAGGGACATTTGTTAGCAAAGTGTCTAATTATGCCACAGTTGAGACATTTGAAAGGTAACTTTCCTTTATATTTTCCAAATCCTGTTTGGATTTTCTTTATAAATTTGGTTGCTTCTACATCTGATATGTCTGGATGATCTTCATGAGACATAGGTTCATGTTTCTTCTTTGATTTAGATGCCTTAAAGGTTGTTTCATATTTTGATGGTTTTTTGTTCCCTTTTCTCATCTCATATGTTGTAAAAAATACATGAAGTTGATCAACTGTGAGTTTGTCAAGTTCTGGCCTATCTTCAATTGTAGAAATCTTGGCATCATATCTCATAGATAATGACCTTAGGATATTTTGCACAAAAAGTTTATCTGTAAGTTCTTCTCCTGTTTCTCTGATTGAATTAACCACTTCATCTACCATATGAAAGTATTCATCAATGTTCTCTTCTTATTTCATTTTCAGATTTTCAAACTGAGTTCTATAGGTCTGTAGTTTGGCTTCCCTGAATTTTTTATCTCCTTCATACACAACCTCCAATTTGTCTCAGATTTCCTTAGCTGAATTACAATGCATAACCTTCACACATATAGAATTTGTCAACCCTCCTATAATTACATTAACTTCTCTTGAGTTGTCATTATAGATTTTCTTTCCTATAGCATCTGTGGGTGGAGTAGTTGGTGCAGTGTAACCATCTACAATAGATTTCCAAATATCAAAACCAAGAGCCAACAGGAATATTTTCATTCTTATTTTACATAGAGAATAGATACCTCCATTGAACAATGGTTATTTGTTGTTAGAAATTCCCTCTTGTTGATCCATCTTCAGGATCTACCTTCTAGTTGTTATACTATGTTGAAGGCGCTCGCTCTAATACCAATTGTTGGAAATACTGAGAGGGGGGGTGAATCAGTATTTCACTTTTTCAACAATTAGAATTTACTTTGATATTTTATTATTTACCACAACAGTTCAACAATGGACTTGTATTTAAAATCAATTATAAATATATGATTAACAGAAATTAAAAGGTTTTATAAAGAAATAGTGAAGGACACCAATCCTTTTTAGAGCACCAACTCTAGGAGACACAAATCCCCTTCTTTGGGGCACCAACCTAGAAAGCACCAAATCCCTTGTCTTTAGGGCACCAACCCTAGGAAGCACCAACTCCCTTATCTTTAGGGCACCAACCCTAGGAAGCACCAACTCCCTTGTCTTCAGGGACCAACCCCAGGAAGCACCAACTCCCTTAAATTACACTTACTTAGTAAAGGATATGAATCCTTCTGTGCTCCTCCCTTCCACCCCTCACTGCATAAGTATCATTGGTTCTTCTTCTTGGACTCTACTTATGTTTTGATCTTCTAATATGGAATGTAGAGACACTTTCTTCTCACCATTCTTTCTTGTTTATATAATATTCCAACTGGTGTGAGCTATGAAGCATTGTATCCCTTTGTTTGGAACATCACACCTCTTCATTTTAAATTAACAATAATCTCTATTATTATTCAAATATTATCGAGAATGATTTTAATTAAGTCAGAGGGATTTTCATAAATCGATCACAGATATGGATCAATTTCGTTTTTAACTCAATCCCATGCCTCTTTATTTCATTCTGATTTTTTGTTGATCAAATCTAAGATTTTTTATTAGCTTTGTAATGCATATCATGTATTGAGTTACTTAAGATAAATCATGACAATGTCCAGATCCTATCTGGTTTAACGTTCCTTCTTAACCGAGATAAATTTCTCATTTTGTCTGTTAAATTCCACACAGAAACTCTTCAAGAACTCTATTCCATACGACCATAAGTGGTGACCAGGTGCTAATCCAAATGAGTGCTTAATCACTTATCAAGATCAATGGTCACATATTAATTACATGTTGAGATGGGCAACTGTCATTAATTCGTAACTTCATCCTTCGGGACTTCCATCCTTTGCAATCATTCAACCTTCCGGAGTGCATTTCCCCGAAGTGTGTATATTATACCAAACGGTTGTGTTTTATTTGCACGATGAATGGTTCTCATTCATTTTGAAACTTCAGCGTTTCGGGACTCTGAGATTTGTAGTCTTCCAACTCTTCCTAACCAAATTTCACTGAAGTACATATTATCTATTTACTCATAGATTGGACGGTTCTTTCTTAATCTGTGGTTGAGTGGATGGTCCATGCAACCTCAACAAGACCTTTTGTTAATGGCCTTGTCATTGTGCACTTTTTAGGATCTCGACCATCAATCTTCCTTTTTGATGTACGGTCGGATCTTACTTCATAGATTCAGCTCTCCGAGACTCCGAGTTACTAGAACTTCAAGGTAGTTCAATCCCTATGGAGTGTTTACCTACCGAATAAGTCATAAAGTTGTGGTGACTGCTTGTTGTCAATTATTTAGTACACCTTACATTATCCTTCCACTACGCTTGATCTAACGGTCGAGAATTCTCTCGGAGTAGATCAACAGTTAGCATTACTTTGTGATTCATGCTTACTCTATCTTTCCACTACACTTGATCTAACAGTCATGATTCATCCTAGAGGATCTTATATCTATGACCAACGTTAGTTCGTGACTTCTCCCTTCGGCACTTTGGGTAGTTTTTGTTAGGAGAAACTGGATATCCTCGAAGGCCATACTCTTAGAGTGACATGGCTTGTTGATGTCACTATTGATGTGGCACTAGTCGAGTGTCTGCCATGTATCACTTACATTCATGACTTAGGCATACCTAAAATTCCAACTGGACCTTAACACTTGTCATCATATGATTGCGCTATGTGTCCTTGCCGGCATGGGCTATGATGGCATGGCCTCTTACTCTGTGTACCATGTGTCTTACTTCGTGACTTCAGAAATCTGGCCTTCAAGTGAACTTACATTTTCTAAACCCTTTTCCACCGAACTGGTCAGCACTGAAGTTGACCGTCTCTTTATGATCTGACGATTCTCATGTTTTACTCTAGATCAACGGTTAACGTGACTTCGAGGCTTCAGCCTTCGGTTAATATTACCTGTTCTTGGCTTATTTTCACCGAAGTGGTCAGCACCGAAGCTGACTGTTGCTACGCAACTCTGATCTGAAGGCTATCATATTTCACTCTAGATCAATTTTTTTCGTGACTTTGAGGATTCAGCCTTCAGGTACACTTACTCGTTCTAGTCTCTTTTTCTCCAGAGTGGTTAGCGTCGGAGTTGACTAGTTTCATCATTGGATCTCTCTTAATAGATCAATGGTTGACATTATTTCCCTACTCTTCCTCAGATCCAAAGTTTGGCAGAAGTTCATGACTTCGGGACTTCGAGGATTTGTAGTTCCAGGTAATTGTTGCTCCAATTTTCACCGTAGTTGGTCAGCACTGAAGTGGTCAACATGGAAGTGCTTACACTATCCTTCCACATGGATTCATCCAACGAATGTGATCAGTTCTAGATCAATGGTCATGATTCATTTTAGCCTTTGGGACTTACTGTTTATTCACTTTTTCCCACTTCCCAATTTTCCCAGAGTGACATTCCCTGTAGAATAATCCTCGAGTAACTTGAATTCATCTAACGTTCCTTATTTAACATGAAAATATTAACACGATCCAATGGTTTTTGGGAATTAGGGGCTTTGAGAATTCTAGTTCAATTTGAACTCCTTTTCACCAAAGTGGCCAGCACCGATGTTGACCAGTTCTACTAAGCTTTAATCCAATGGTTGAGATCTTTACCGATGTTATTTGAAAGTTTTCCTCTAATCAGGGACTTTGTGCCTTGTCTCCAATGTCCTGAAACTTACGCTATACTTCAACTTGGATTTGATCAGTGGCTCTAATTGATCTCATGGTTGTGATTACTCCTAAAAAATATCTCAACGAACATGATTCTTCCTTGAATATTTTGGAGTTTTCCTGTGGGGATTTTGATCCCAATAAAAGAATTTATGCAATGTTCTCTCCCTTCTAAGCTTCGATTAATGTCCTTCCTTATCATCTTGAATCTCTGCATACTATTTGACATTTTCATTCTCTGGTAATTGTTTGACATAATTTATGCATATACTATTTGACATAAACTCTGCATATTGTCATAATGTTGACATCAATGACAATAACAAGCTATTGATTCCAACACTTATCTTTAATGGAATGAATCACCAACTGGCTACAGACCAAGGACGGTCCACCCAACCATAGACATTTTTGTTCCAAGTCTTAACAACAATGTCACCACCGAGCTAGGGCTATGAATCCACAAGGATGGTTCCAGAGTGTCACTCAACTTCCCAAACCAATCAACACTCAATATCTCACAGGATTCTAAGCACAAAAGAAATCCAAAGTACATCAACCTTCTTCTACCCATCCTACACAACCCAAGAGAATGGACCCCTTATCTGCCATGTTGTCCCTTAGGTTGTCGACCTCCTTCCAGGGCTCGAGTGCATCTGGTCAAGAATATCCATTTTGGGACTCTCAGGATTCATAGTTGTGGGAAAAACTTACCGCATGCCAATGCATATCAAACATGTAGGAATTAATTGTTGGTTGGAATACACCAACAATCATTACATCCAACAAAACCATGGCTCCTCTCCAACAATTCTTTTTCTTTCCCAAGAACAAAAATGAAGGAAGAATGAAGAGTGGGTGAAAGAATGAATGGAGAGAGAATGGAATGAAAGGTATGGACAATGAACAATGAGTGAGTGAGCAAAGAAGAAGAAGAAGAACTAACAAACAGACCACAAGATGGGTTTATATATTTACTTGCAAATCAAGAACCACATAGCCTCCCCCAAGAAGCTCATGTAACCACTCCTCTCCATTAAAACAATTATGGGTAAATAAAATATAGAATAAATACTTAGCCCCTCAAGCCCCCTCTCTTGTGGAATCATAGCCCCCTATAACTCTTTTCCTTGTCCTTCTAGCAGCCACTAATGTTTTTATTACTAATAATGATCAAAACATTACATTTCCTAGGCACACTGGCCTCTTTTAATTGTTTGGGCACTCTCACCTTTCATAGATTAACAAAATACATTTTTTAATATGGGTCTCAAAACTGAGGTATTACAGATGAGGAACACACTTGGGTAGATTATTGCTTGCTTTAAAAGTAAAAACCCATGGTTGAACCAACACCAATCTGAAATTTGCATCCAATAAAAGAATTTATCTCATTAATTGGCTCTTTAAAAAGGGTGTGTGTTGGATGCTTGGGCTGACCCGGGTTATGATCTCAAAGGTTTCCAAAAAAACCCTCAAACTATCATCCCTCTTGATAAACCAAAAGGAAATGTTGTGCACAGAGTGGACACCATAGTCTCAGTCGAGACAGCTTATGGGGGACTGCAATACTCAGGTGTCTGCAGTCAGGGAAGGGATTGGGACTGTATTTTGTTCATTTTCCTCATGCATCACCATTATTATCCATCCATATAAATCTAGTATGCATTCATTAATCAAACTATGCATGTCTGTTGTCATAATCTAAGTTAAATATTCATTATTCAACTGATAAATAACATAACAGTAAAGAAACCATTCATGACACATAGACATAATAGATTTCCCATGGTTCGCCCCCCTGGGGATACTTCCACAAATATTTGTCTCTTCTTCTCTTTTATTCATCATTCTACAAAATATTCGTTGTGTGAATTACATTCTTCAAGCTTACAATCAACAAGGAGGGAAAGTACCCTCCGTGAGGTGGATTAGACCACACCGGGCTCCACAGTCTGTGACCTAACCCTAAAAAACTAACTTATTCAAAACAAAACTATATCTCCTTTACCAACCAACCAACGAACAATGAACAACATCTACTAGACCTCCTAGGCAATTATTTATACTATTCTATTGGCTTATAGCCATTACATTCACGTCCAAAACCATAACCCTAACATGGCTAGGTTTTCCTGCATGCGTGCCATGCATATTTTCCTCCATCTTATGCATGTTGTTTTTCCTTCATCTTCTACATGTTTCTTTTCCTTCATCTTCTGCATGTTTCTTTTCCTTCATCTTTTCCATGTTGTTTTTCCGCCACATATGGCACACACTCCAAAAATATGCTTTTCTTTCCCAAAATAGGTCTGCGCCCAAAAATAGGCTTTACTCTCCAAAAATAGGACTATACCAATAGGACCCCAACATAGACATGTGGCTCATCCCGAGCCAATCAACCTTAGTTGAAATTCTAGATGGCTAGTTGCACCTCCTGAAACACCTTTGTCAGTTCTGTGACTTTCTCTGTAACTTGTGTGTGCTGCTCTGCTAGCTTCTCCACACTCTGCATTGTAATGTGTTCGGACAACACTTATCTCCATTCTGCATGTATTTTCTCTATCTTACCCTTCTCTTCTTACAGTTGTTCTATCATCCCCTATACTTCCTGTTGTAGTGGCTCCAATTGATCATGTCTTGTGTTCTTGTCATACTGTGCAGCCTCCAGCTCTGCTTATGGGTTCTTCATATCTTGCGCACTCCTCATCCTCTCTAGGATGGCCATTGCCTTTTGTTGTTGCTTTAAATCCTGAATGTCAGCATTTATATTCTCTTTCTTCTGGTCTAGTTGTTGTATTTTCTCTTCTTCTTCCACGTTGGTCCACATTTCAGCAGCCTTTTCATAAAGGTCTTCCACTACCTTATCTTCATGCACAATAATTTGGATGTGCGGAGTAGCCTCTTGTTCTCTTCGATCTATGACATATGGGGGTGTAGCAGGAGTCAATTTTTCTGTGAGCTCTGTGATCTCCTGTTGGTATTTCTCCATGAGCTACACAATCCTTTGAAATTTCCCCTCTGGTGTGAATTTTGGCTCCTGTGCGCAGTCTGGGATGTTGTTATAGAATTTTTTCAATCCCTTTTCTAAGTTTTTTTCACGTCTCTTTTCCTCCTCCTTCTCCATGGTCAACTGATCACACGTAATTTTTAGCACTTCTACAACCTACCTACCAACTTCCAAGTTAGTGGCATCTACGCGGACTCTAGATTGGACTTCTTGCATCACACTTTCTTGTAGTCTGTATAGAAACTTTGTAGGTATCTACGCCATAACCAACTCAATTTGGTCTATGTCCCCAACTTGCTTTCGTGCTGTCTCTTCATCAACTCTTAGCATCTATTGTGTGACCGTGAAGGTGTCGCTTCCCTTCACCACTATTTTAATTGTTTCTTCATTTTCCTTATGCAAAGGTGTTTGTCGTGTCTTCTTTGTTTGTTGCATTGTAACTTGTTGCACTGTAGGAATCTACAGCCTTTGTAGAGTATCATGGACTTGCACCAACTTAGCCATGATCTCCTCCCTCTGCGCCTTTTGTTGCATGTACCACATATTTGCCTTTGTCTTGGACTTTGTCTTCCACTATATCGGCATCGTCCTCTATAATTGTGATGACTGGAGTCTTCTTATGGTATTTCATTTTCTTTCGGGTTTCCTCCTCCTGCATGGTAGTTCACTTCGTCTGTGAGGTTTGTTCCCTAGTATTCTTCTTTTGTGTTTCCCCCTCTTCGGGCCAAGAGGTTTCTCCCTTCTTGTCATCTCCCTGGACTTCTGCCCTTGACATTGTTTCTTTCTTCCTGGGATTTTTCGTTGTTGAGTTGCTTCCTAACGCCTGAGCATGATCTACAGCCATTCTAGTGTTTTTGAATGGACTACTTATCTTTTTCTATGTGCATGCCTCTGTTTGCACCTTTGGTTTGGTTGTTGTCTTTGTTGATGGCACCTTCCACTGCTCGAGCCAATGTTTGATAATCCAGTTGACCTCTTCCCTTAATACACAGTACTTCATTTCTAGCCACTTTTTCTTTGGGTCCCTTGTGGCCTAGATCCAAATGTGGTGTTTGGATTCCTTAAAATTGGAAATCTCTTTGTTTTCCTAGACCGCCTCAATAGGAATCCTCCACACATTTTTTGTTTTCTATTTCATGTATTCCATAAATAAGGTAAACATTGCGTTGTTTTCTTGTTTACTCTTAGTGTCCTTAGCTTTCCAGAGGGTCTCGTATCGCACTGTGTAGCACTTCCCCTTCTTGTCTACAAACGTTGAGAATTTTGGTTCCTTCCAACCTACTAGAGATATGAGTACAAGGAGCCATGAATAATGGAACTCAGATCCATTGTCCTATGTGTCCCTACATTCAATCAAAAACTAGTTTAATAGGTATGGTGCCCAGCTAAACATTACTCCTTTTGTGCATTGTGTGGCTACTTCTATGATGCATGTTGGGGCCTCTTCCTTCCTATAATTCCTCAACAACTTGCAAGCCATTATCTTGTTGGAGAACCTTGTCGAAGAATCATTGATGTCCTTGATGACTATTCCCCAATTCCCCATGTTTGTGCAAAATTGCGCTTTCACTATCTCTACAATTTCCTTTTCTCATGCTTTATTCTCCAGGTACTCTTTGGGTTGTGAGCCAATAGTGGCAAACCCTGTAATATTGGAAATCAATGCCACGTCAATGGGGACTGGCCTATCCCTCCACAAGATACCTCCATGTACCCTAGACAACAATTGCTTCACACACAGTCCCACTTTCTTACCATGCCTTAAATGTGATATATCCAACAGGTTCATGATACCTAAATTATACATCCATGTAATCCATTGTGCGGGATCCAAGATGGGTCTTCCTAGCGGTCCTATCTCCCCTGTTTCTAAAAAATATGTTTCCTGCACAAGGAATGGAAACTTCACTGTGTATCGAACATCATGGTCATAGTATCCCATCTTTGGCACATTTCCCAGCATCTCCTCCACTATGACCACGGCATCCGATATGTACGGGAGTGTGATCTTTGTTGCGTTCAATGCCTTTTGTTTATGGTCGACATCTGGGTGGCCTTATGTCATGGCTTCTATTGTGTCTTATTCCTCTCCTTCATTCTCTAGCTGGTTTGTGATATCCTCAACCAACACCTCCTCTGCGACCTGTCTATATTTTTGTCTCGTGAGTTCCTCAGGTTCTGTAGGTTTTTTTGGGTTAGGGTTTTCCCTTCCATTGGGGTTTTCTAAGCTCTGACCCATTTCAAATTGTGCAGTGGTCGATGTTTCTTCCTCTATCTTGGTTAGAATGATCGATTATATCGTCGAGGTTGTGACATCTTCCAATTCTACAACATTATCGAGCTCAGTCATTATTTCCTTCCTTCTTTCGGCCTATCGAGTAACTCTAACATATCGCCCTAGGGAACTAACCTTTGAAGGTTTCATGTTGTATGTTGAGTGGTCAAATTTTATATTCCTCACACAATTTCACCTAGGTTGTGCTCTTCAGTTATTTATTCACTCAAAAATCACTAAGTGTCGAACTTACCCATGTTTTCCCCTCTTTATAGATCCGGTCATTAATGTTATGTCGTATTTTTAACTTTTTCCAGTCATTTGTGTAGTGTCCAATTTTACTGCGCGCGCTAAATTTTACTTCTTTTCATGTTGATTTCATTGTCTATTGCATGCGAATTTTTACAATTTTCTTCCATTCAACCAACTTCCTCCTCTTTTTGTATTTTTTTTATTTTTCTGATTTGTATTTATTTTTGTAATTTTTCTTTCCTAATTTCTACTATAGTACACTATACACATGGCTTCCATACTGCGTTGCTCCTACTGAGAGTTAGTAGTTCAACTGTCCCTATACAGTTTAAGTCAACTACCATTCACCATTCCTTGCATTTTTATTCCTATCAAGTCCTTTGGTTGCACAAAGCCTCCATCTGTGACATATTTCACTTTGTATGGCCCCAGCCAATGCATTCTAAACTTACCAGGATGTTGCAAAAATTTATTGTCATAGAGGAGAAATATATCTCACTCCTTAAAGCTCTTCTTCTTAATGTGTCTGTCATGCCAGGATTTGTCCCTTGCTTTCTTCACCTCTTGGTGGAATCTTTCCAGAATCATGTCTTCATCTAGTTCCATAATTTGACTTAATATTTCTTGTATTGTGCCTCTTTTTGTCATATTTGTAATTGTTTCCATGCGCAGACTGGGTACCAAATATTATAATGGAACCATTGCTTCTTGTCCATACACCAAACTAAATGGTTTTTATCATGTCAACTTCTTTCATGTAGTCATGTATGCCCATAATATTGTTGGTATTTTTAAATCCCAATCATCTATGTTCACATTACAAATCTTTGTCAAGGAATTCTCCAAAATCTTATTGAAATCTTCTACTTTTGATCCGGATTATTTTGAGAACAACATGAAGACAGACATATAGGAGAGATACAAAAAGTAAATACATAGAGATATTGCAAGAAACACAGAAATATAGTGAAACCCATCTTCTATTAATGAATAAGAGAGAAAAACATTATAGAACACAAACTGGAAGAATGGGGTAGCTTATCTCTGAAAAGAAAGAGATGTTTGCTACACTTCATTCGCAAAAATCTTTACATCACACTCCATTTCATGCTTAAAGGGCCTCCTTTGCCTCAATTATATATGAGAGAGTGAGAGGAGAACAATTCCCATGATGCATGTGGGATAAATTGGACTAAGTTTATAAAATTCCATAGGCATGTAAAACACTAGGACTTCCCAGGCGATAACCCATCCCAGTACTACTCTAGCCTAAGTGTGCTTAACTATAGAGTTCTAATGGAATCTGATGCATTAAATCTATGTTGTAGGCATGTACATAAGACCACTATAAAATCATTAAATTATGTTTGTAATTTAACAAATGAAGATGACATTACATTCCATTCCCCATCAAAAGGGTGAATATCATGGTTTATCAAAACCATAGGCTCAAAATGATGATTCAGTGGAAGAGGTGGATGGCAACTTAGATCCATCTGGATCATTCCTCCCCCCTTAGGAAGAAATGGTCCCCATTGCGTCAAGTTCCCTTGGGAGACAAGGAAACTTCTGTTAAATCTGAAGCTTGGTGCATTGCTTTCCTTGCTGAAGAATCTTTCATGCTTAGCTTGTTGAAGGTTGTCATGAACCTGTTGTTGGAGGGGTTGGATACATTCAACCAATATAGCTACATGATATACCTGAGTGTGGGAGGATTCTATCAGTGAAGATGAAACATGAAGAGTATGAAGGGTTCTATTATAACCTTTCTTGACTGGGAAGTGTGGAGGCACCCCCATAGGTGCAGCAAGAACATCTTGGTACTTTTCTACAATATTTTCGATCTGCTTCTACTGGATAGAAAGGTCTTGGGCCGAGGCTAAAGTGGTTGCAGTGTCCTTATTTTCACCTTGTGATCGGATTGTGAAGAGGATAAATTTTTCAGTATGAGAGATTAGTTTGTGGCACTATTTTGGTGGAACAATAGTCGAAAATACCTCTAGTATCCTGTATAGCTGACCCCCCAAAGTAACAATGAAACTATGGGGTCGAGACTCATAAACAACATGATTCCTCCACATATATGGATGGCCTAATATAACATCACATAATTCCAATGGGGAAACATAACACAATACCTCATCCTTGAAGGGCTCGATGTTGTAGGACAGGTGAAACAAATGGCTGACACAAAGATCTTGACCCTGGTGAAGCCACCCGATGTTGTATGGATGTGGGTGTGGTTTTGTTGGAAAATCCAACTTCTTGACAACCTCTATTGAGATGGTGTTCTTTTTTCTTACTTTATCAACAATAAAATGCAGTGGGCTCCCCTTCACCCACATCTGTGAATGGAAGATTTTCTCCCCCTCCTTAAGATCTTATTCTAGTTGGATTGTTGCAGTTGCAACAATAGCAGTGGGTTCTATATCAATCATTTGTCTCCTTTTATTTTTTCTGAAAAATGGTCCAAGTCGAGGTTTGTCTCTTTGTCTTTGAGCTCGGCCACCAATGATTGTATTGAGCGACATTCATTAGTGTTGTGTCAAGGGTTTTTGTGGAACTCACACCAATTTTCGATGTCTTTATTGGAATTCTCGTTACCCTTCTTTTCCTGCATGTGGGACTGGCTCTCTTGAGGTTGGCCTTCCTTTCTCTGTCCATGCTTCTCCCACTTACTCTGTTTCTTGAATTTATGCTCAATTTTGACGGCATATCAATAAGCATATCCTAGTGAGGAGATGTCCAAGAAATCCATCTCTGTTTGGATGTACCTATGTAGACCACTGCAGTGCCTCAAAACCAGGTGTTGCTCAGAGTCTTTGATACCCAAATTTGAGTGCAATGTATGAAAGATTTTGTTGTACTCTGGCACCATCTGGTCTCTTTTTTGACGCATAGTTGTCCATCTCATGCATTGGTCATCATATTTTCTAACAGGGTAGCACTCCTCGTTTAGGGCATCTACAAAGGTTTCCCAAGTAGGTTCTCTCCCAAATAGTGTAGATTCATCCATGGTGTACCTCTCCCAATAACCTTCCCACCAAGCTCTAACATGGGGAAGGGATTTAAGGAGCACAAAGGTGATCTTTTCACTGTCGGAAACAATTTGGACAGAGTAATAACCTTCTAGCAGATTCAACCATTTTTCTAGAGCATCTACATCTATCTAGCCTTCAAATAAGGGGATATAAAAATTGACTTGTACCTTGAAGGGTGTCGCACTTGTGAAACAGATTCTTGTCGAATATGTCTCAGTCGCCTCCATCAGTAGTCTTCGAATGATATGAACAAAGTTGTTCCATCATCTCATTCCTTTGTCGCACGAGGGATTCCTTGAGAAACGTCTTGAAATGATCTCCTGCTTTGTCATCTCTCTTTTCTTCCACCATGGGAGGTTGCTTGGGATGGCAACAGAAGTTGTCCTCAAGAAAAACCAGCTTGAGACCCAACTCTCTATACCCTGACCCCGTCGAGGACCTACTCTAAGAAACGACAAGGAGCAGCCTACTCTGATACCACTGATATAGATTATTTTGAGAACGACATGAAGACAGAAATATAGCATAGATACAAAAAGTAAATACACGGAGAGATTGCAAGAAACACAAAAATATAGTGAAACCCAACTTCTGTTAATGAATAAGAGAGAAAAACATTGTAGAACACAACTGGCAGAATGGGGTAGCTTATCTCTAAAAAGAAATAGATGTTGGATACACTTCATTTGCAACAAGATTTACATCACACTCCATTGCATGCTTAAAGGGCCTCCTTCACCTCAATTATATATGAGAGAGTGAGAGGAGAACAATTCCCATGATGCATGTGGGATAAATTGGACTAAGTTTATAAAATTCCATAGGCATGTAAAACATTAGGACTTCCCAGGCAATAACCCATCCCGGTACTACTCTAGCCTGAGCATGCTTAACTGCGGAGTTCTAATGGGATCTGGTGCATTAATGTATGTTGTATGCATGTACATAAGACCACTAAGAAATCATTAAATGATATCTATAATTTAACAAATGAAGATGACATTACATTCCATTCCCCATCAAAAGGGTGAATGTCATGGTTTATCAAAACCACAGGCTCAAAATGGTGATTCAGTGGAAGAGGTGGATGGCCACTGAGATCCATTTGGATCAACTATCCCATTTTCCTGAGGATGATATGGTGTACTCTTCTAGTGAGACTCCAAACTCCTTAGTCATAGCCTGGATGGTACTAATAATAAAATGGGTGCCTTGGCCACTCATCAAAATCCTAGGACATATGAATCTTGTAATCACCTACTCAAATAAGAAGTGTGTTGGTGTGTCTGTGTTGCAATCCTTGACTAGTGCTTCTTCTTTCCATCTGGTTAAATATTGTGTCGCAGTAATGATGTATCTTTCTCTTGAACTTCTTGTTGGTGGATTAATCGGTCCAAAAAAATCTTTTTCCCACTTGAAAAATACCTAAAGAGTCACTTGGGGTCTCAGGGGCATCTCATCCCTCCTGTTGGTTTTGCCAACTCTCTGACAGACATCATAGTTCTGGAAATATTCTTTTGCATATTTATGAAATGTTGCCACCATAAACCTGCGTGCAATACCTTTTGCATGGTAGCCTTTCCTGCATAGTGTCCTCCATCTAGACCTTCATGAGATTCTACTAGAACCATGGATCATTCATGCTCCATCACACACCTTCTTAAAATGTTATCTAAGACCAAATTGTATCAATCACTTGCAATTAGTAGATATTCTGCAGCTCAGAATACCAGGTTTTTATTATGCGTGGTACTAAACTCATTTGGCACAACTCTTGTGCTCAAGAATTCAATGATATCAGCAAAGTACTCATCAACTATATGTACTAAAAATTACTGTGCATCAAGGAATTTGTCTTCTAAGTTAATATTTTCTTCTCCATTGGTTATCCTTGATAAGTGATCTGGTCCTACATTCAGTTTCCCTGTTTTAACTATTACTTCAAAATAAAATTCCTTGAATAATAATTTCCATCTACATATCCTCCCCCCCAACATTGGCTTGTTGACTAGATATTTAAGGGCAGAATGATCTGTGAACATTTTAAAGTGATTTTCCAATAAGTGGTGTCTGAATTTCTGCATTGCATACACCATGGCTAGGCCTTCTCTTTCTGTTGTGTTTTAATTTTTCTCAGATTCTGATAACTTCCTGCTTGCAAAAGCTATAGGATGATCTAGTTCACATGCTATTGGCTGCACCAAAATTGCTCCAAGTTTTATTATTGATCCATCTTCATGCACATGAAATGTCTTTTCCCAATCAGGAAACACTAAAATAGGTGTTGTCACCATATTCTCCTTCAAAGTATCCAATCCCTATTGATAATCCTCATTTAACTGAAATTTGGTGTCCTTCTTCAATATATTTTCCATCGGCATGGTAATCTATGCATACCCCTTGATAAACTTTATGTAGTACCCTGTATGTACAATTGTGGCTCTTAACTGGCGCACTGAATTTGGTGGTGGTAATTTCACAATAACAACAATCTTAGCAAGTTCATCCAATAACCCTTGTCTGCATGCCACATGTCCTAACAGTATCCCAAAAGGTGTGTTGAAAATACATTTCTTGATGTTTAATGAGATCTGACATTTCCTGCACATGTCTAACATTAGTCTTAAGACTTCTACATGATCTTTCAAAAGACTAAAAATAGTCTAGTCATCTAGATATACTTCTAATAATTTATGTATGAAATATTTAAAAGAATATATGGCCACCCTTGAAAATATAGATGGTGCATTATTCAATCCAAAGGGCATAAATGTATACTAATAGGATCCCCATTCTGTAGAAAATGTATTCTTATACCTATACTCTGGAGCTATTTTGATCTGATGATAACCTGAGAATCCATCTATGAATGAATATGCTTCCTGGCCTCACACATTTTCTAAGACCTCATCTGTAAAAGGGGTATAGAAAGGATCATGTAAGCAAGAATCATTCAATTTCCTCATACCTATGCAAATTCTTATTCCCCCTTGTTTATTTTCCTGAACTAACATGGGAGTGATCCATTTGGATTCTTCCACTAGCTCTATGATACTAGCTTGTAGCATTCAGTCAAGTTATCCTTTCACTTTTTTCTTATACACTGGATTCAACCTGTAAGGTCTCTGTCTAACAGTTCTAGCATCTGGTTTTAGGGGCATCTTGATCTCATCCATATCACCTGTTATTCCTTTCATCTATGTAAATGTTACTACAAACAATTCACTGTATTCGTGCAATCATTATGTTATCCTTTCTAGTGTCGGCTCATCCCAGTAGTCTCCAATGTTGGCCATTTTAGGGCTTTCTTTTGTCCCAATATTGACCTTCTTGACCTTAATTGGTGCAGCAAATGCCTTTGATGCCAGAGATGGACCTTCCACCTCTTGTTCTCCTTCCATCTTTGTTATCTATATGTTGAGTGGATCATCTTCTTCTGGTGTATCATCTATGACATGATAACATGAGAGTAATTCCTTGATTGTTTGTCTATTCTATTGTTAATATTTTGTTATAGTTTGCACCTCAGGTTCCTCAAAAAATATCATTCCGTGCATCATCTTCAGGAATGAATCGATATTGGGGTTCTCATTCTCAAATGAGAAAGTTACCACAAAATTCTGTTGTAATATTGTCCATTATATAGTGCCTTTATGTAGTTCCCGATCTATGTACCATTTCTCTGGTATCCCTTCTAGTGTATGAATAAAGTAATGAGGCCATTCTTTGGGTGGTGTCAACCTCCATTGTGTTCTGCATTTCTCTATGTGCTCAGTTGGTATTTTGTGGCCATCATATTTTTAAAATGTATTGTTCCCATGTTCTATGCCAAATCTAATGTGTAGTAACATTTTACATTGATATCAGTCTTGAATTGTTTTCTTGTGCACACTCCACCATCTTGCAGGTGTTTTCTTGAGTGCAATATCCATGGATAACAACCTCTAACTTTCCAAAAAATATTCCTCATAATTTTTCCAGAATTATTCTAAGTCGTTCAAACCATGAAAAGTGGGAGGTTCCCTTACCCCTGTTCTGACCCACCTTACTGTGCACTCTATTCTTGTGCACCTCCTCGTGAAGACTTCATGTAGTCTCTACTTCCAGTTTTCTAGACCTATCTCAGAGTCTGAGGCACACAAAGTGATTCTTCTCCAGCTAAGTACCCCATCTGTAGTTGGGTTGACATAATGTTATTCTCGCGCCATAGTCCTATATAACTGATTTATTTCTTCCAAGTCCAAACATGTCTCCTCTACAAACCTTTCTCCTTTTAAGGGATCCAGTGGAGCAAATACTCTGTTCTCTTTTGATTCAAAATTCATTTTATGTGTCTTCAGGTTGATCATAGCTTGGTTATCAAATGCCTAGTCCAGTCCTATTAATGTTGGGTAGGGTGTTTTTCCATCTACTATTTCAATGACTTCGAAATTTACCACAGTGCGCACTCCATCCAAGTCTATTGTCACACCTTTAAGTCTTCCAATTGGTAATACTCTATGCTGATTTTCCAATTTCAACTAGACAAGTGAATATCCTAATAGGGGTTCCCCCATACACTTCCATGTATTCTTAGGTAATACATTCACTTCATAGACTAAATCAAGTATTGTATCCCCCATATTGAAATCCCCAATGTTGGCATTTAACCTGAATTCCCTACTTGTACTTCTTCTCATATGGAGATGATTAACTGTCTTGTGTTCTAACTTCCCTTCTACTTTTGTGTTGCATATTTCTAGAAAATTCGGTAAGACCTTAATGGATGATAGATCATTCAATAACTTTACACATGACTATAGGAAAGTCTTTAAGTTACGTACTTGCTATGAAGGTTTTCTTTTGTTGGTGTGATCCATTGAAGGTGGCATCTCATATATTGGTGGATCCTAAGTTTGTTGCATAATTGATGTAGATGCAATTTTCTCTTTTAGAATCTTTTGTTTGGCCTCCTTAAACATCTCCTTTTATTTTTGCATATAAAAATGCTTTTGTGGATCAATGTTCTTCTTGACCCATTTCTGTTGAGATGGATCCTATTTTACTACAGCATCTCCCATATTGGCTCCTCCTCAAGTCACTATGTTGATATTCTTCCCATCATCCCTGTCTTCGGCCAAAATCCACTGAACATTTTGATTGTTCTGGTTCCTTTTATCTTGTATTTTTCCCAATAATGTTGAGCAGTCTTCTGTTTCATGGTCTTTTGCACAACAATACATACATGTCGCAGGTGGAAGTGGACAGTTTCTTGCATAGTTTTGTGGTTGTTAATAGTTGTGGCAGATTATTGTCCCTCTGCCTCATTCAAATCCTCCTATTCCCTAGACTCCACCTCTGAATCCACCTCTATCTCCTCGCGGTGCACTGTATTTTGGTATATGGTTATACTGCACGTTATTATATTGTGGTTGTGCATTGTTGTATTGTGGTTGCGTGGGATTGAATTGTGGTTGTGCATTATTGAATTGCAGTGCTTCTTGTCCAATCATCATCTCTTCTTGCACCCTCTAAGTATCTGAATTTCTCTCCCTCCTCAACTCTAGAATTCTACAGTCCTTGTCATCATGACCCGCTGATTTGCAAAAACTACAGTAAGAACTTTTTGGCATTGTCTTATAATTCTTCATCATTTCAAAATGATATGGGTCATGCCCATGTGTCTTACAAATTTCACACCATGGTCCTCCTGTTGCAAAGGGGTTTGGGACCCCTGCTACCAAGTACTGTGCAAAGGTTGGACATTCATTCTTATGGTGTCCTTATGTCCTACATAACATACACCAAAAAAATTCTCTCTTCTCTTTCCCCTTATTCTGGTTCAACTGAAATTTTATATACTTCAGATCCTCCTTCATATATTCTATTGTGGGATCTGTCTATTGATATTGGTTTTATTCTAGCTATAGGGCTTCTTGTAGAGCCTTTTCCTGAGTTTGAAACTTTTTTCGTCTCAAAGGATACTTCAAGTGTGGTAATAGTGAGTTCAAAAATAACTGTCGAAGTTGCATGTGAGTAATAGAGTACTTCAACTTACCTTTTAGACGTTTGAAACTTTAATCAATCTCCCAGACAGAATCACCTGGTTTCTTCCTAATATCGATCATTTTGTTCATGTACTGGTCTTGTGAGCTTGACTTTTGAAATTCATTTACCAGTAGTTTTTTCTCCTCTGCAACAATCTTTGGTGCTCCTTGTGGACTATTTACATCAAGGCTCATGTACCAGTCTAAGGCACAGTCTCTAAGTGTTATAGCCAACTGCACCACTTTTTTTTCCTCGTCTATGACCTTTTTTGCTTCCCATATATTTTCACAGATGAATAAATGTTTCTCAGATTCCTTTGATTCCTCGCCCCGAAACTATAGTAATCTGACAGTGGAATATACTCCTACCATTTTGAAACGTGGTGAACTTAACTACCTCCATGTGGTGTAGATAGTTGATTGTTAATTTCAGAACTTGTACCCCCAGTAAGTTGTCCTCTATTGGACCCCTAACCTTATACCCCTCTTCTACTAAAAATTGGTTGTCTAAAATCTTGTGTTCCTTCAGGTGTATTAGTCACACATGGGGTTGTAGGTTCCACACTAACTGTGATTTGGACTGGAGTTATGCCTTTTGTTCTTGACCCTTGACCTCTTTTTTTCCTTTCATATGTTGCATGTAGGATTTCCTCAATATGATCCACTACTTGGAGATCCTCTACCTCTTCTTCATCTCTCTCCAAGCCTTCTCTGTCAGCTATGGCCCTCTTCTTGTTATTCATCTTATATTGGTAAGGTCTATTGTTGCACATCGTTCCATCTTTTTCCATTATTTTATTTGTTTGTTCCTCATCCATCATGATTGGGTCCATGGACTCCTTCTACTTCCCCTTATCCATCTCCATGTCCATATCTCAGACTCATGTCAGTGCTTCTCCCCATCCCCCATGTGCACAGGAAATTTTAGTTGTCTAATTCCATGGTCATCACACCTTTGTCATAATATTTTTTATGAAAGTATATAGCGACCTAATTTAGCTGCCTCTGGGTCCCTTCAGAAAATCCTTCTCTACAGCAATGTACAACTTCACAGTATCAATAGAAAATTCAGTGATAACCCCTGCAATAATATTGTCTAACCAAAAATATACCACACGCGTAAATTTATTATTGACTTGTTGCAACTACGCAATCTCCACAAGATGCCACTCTAATTGTCTGATCTGAGTCGTAGGATGGTTGTCCTTCCACCTCAATAACCACTCATGCAACATATGTGGGAACTCACAGAAAAATAATTCATGCAAGTCACAAAGCACATATTTGTCGAGATATATGTGTGGTGTATATTTAGGGTTTTTGTTCTCCTTCTGGGCAAACTCGGATTCCTTTTTCCTTAACCATATTTCAATCTCCTCCTTTGCTAGATTCTGCCTAAACATTCCCTTTTACATTTTCATTATCTATGCATTTCTTTAATGGATCTCTTCCAATCAATCCTGTGCAGTTCAAACCAGCAATAGAATCATTTGTTGGACGCTTGGGTTGACCCAGGTTCTGATCTCAAAGGTTTCCAACAAAACACTCAAACTATGGACCCTCCTGGTAAACCAAAAGGAAACATTGCACATAGAGTGCACATTGAAGTCTCACCCAAGATAGTTTATGGGGGACTACAATACTCATGTGTCTACAGTAAGGGAAGGGATTGGGATTGTATTTGGTTCCTTTTCCTCATGCATCAACATTATTATCCATTCATCTAAATACAATACGCATTCATTAATAAAACTATGTATGCATGTTGTCTTAATCTAAGTTAACCATTCATTCTTCAACTGATAAATAACATAATAGTAAAACAACCATTCATGACACATAGACATAGTAGATTTACCGTGATTCACCCCCCTTAGGGCTACGTCCACAAAGATTTGTCTCTTCTGCTCTTTTATTCATCATTTTGCAAAATCTGCATTACGCGCATTACATTCTTCTGGCTTACAATCAAGAAGGAGGGTAAGTACCCTCTGTGAGCTAGACTAGACCACACCAGGATCCACATCCTGTGACCTATCCCTAAAAAACTATCTTATTCATACCAAAACTATATCTCCTTTACCAACCAACCAATGAACAATAAACAACGTCTACTAGACCTCCTAGGCATTTATTTATATTATTATATTGGATTATAGCCATTACATTCACGTCCAAAACCCTAACCCTAACATGGCTAGGTTTTCTTACATGTGCGCCACGCTACTTTTCCTCCATCTTTTGCATGTTGATTTTCCTTCATCTTCTACATGTTGATTTTCCGCCACATATCGCGCATACTCCAAAATATGTTTTTCTTTCCCAAAATAGGCATGTGCCAAAAAATAGGCTTTACACTCCAAAAATCGGCATGCACCAACAGTGTGTTGGATTCCAAGTACTAGAAATATTAGGTTATATCTTTTAGAATTTTGGCATCAATGTGGTACCCATGATTATTGGAAATTTGTCTGCAGTTTGCTGATATTATCTTTAAAACTCGGATATGAACTATAGGCCCTAGATTTATATTGACAGAGATAATTGGTTCTTCCAGTGTGTCGCCATTTGTTCTAACCACAACAACCCCCCTTTAATTTTTCTTTTAAAGCGAAAGGAAAGGCGTCCTCTACTAAAATTTCAATCCTATTGCCTAATCATCTACTGCTTGAGCCTAATGTTATGTCTTTTCCTACCTTGAGGGAGTTGGGGGCTTCATCTTTTTGGATGATTGTTTTGATGGGTGTTGATTATTCCTTTCGATATGATGATTTTAAATGTCTTTGTTGTGTCTCTTTTGTCACCTAAATGAGTAAAACAGAGATGCTTACAAGCGCAATTGGGTTAGCTAGGCAAGACAGCAGTGAATGCAAGAGTTAGAAACATCAAGCATATGATATAAACAAAAGACTAAGCTAATAAAAATAAAAGAAACTAAACTAGAGTGCATAAGGACATTAGAACAAGAAATAAACAAAATTCATGCCACCAATGGAAAGGATTGTATTACTGGAAAGAAAACACCAAAGAGAAAGGGAGACTTATGGGTCGCCTCTTCCTCCAAGGGAGGGCTCTTGAACCCCCAAATATTGAACTCTTCTTACAAATAGCAGACTTGAAGGAAATGGTGAAGAAATCCCAAGCTCATTCACTCAAGAGGTGATGTGAATAGCTCAAATGAAATGATTCTTGTATGCTCTTGACAAAGAAAGAGGATCCTCCAAGAGAATATAGGCAGCATAACAATACAAATGAATTCCTTGAAAATGTAGTGCACCCATGGCCTCTTTTTATAGCATAGATTTGAGGCATTATTCAACCAGCCTTTAGTGTGAACAAGGGGCCCTTTAGGGCACCCTTAGGTCTTTGACCAGCCACCCAGTCGGATTCAGCCGAGATTTGGGTGTCAAATCGACTTGGAAGCTGAACTAGAAGTGGGTGGAAGGTCAACTAATATCATAAATGTGTCGGTCTGAGGGGTGGGCGGGTTTTTTCATCCACAGTCACGCCTCGTGAACATGTGCGCTTCTCTTGCGCTTTTGGATGGTGCATGTGCATGTGCTTCATGTGTAGTCTTAGCGCATGCTGATTTTATTACTGGTTGTATAGTTTTGGACCTTTAGGAAATGCATTTTTGGTCCATGGATGAACTAATAGATGTTTGAAGATGCCGGATTCCTATAACCATTTGTGAACGAAATTTCAGTGATAACAAATGTCCCCTGATGGATGAGGTTAGGAGCATACGTATAGCCAAAATTCATCAATGTTTCTTCTAATGAGAGTACCATTGTGAGAAAGAGTGATAATGAGAGTATCAAGAGCAACCTGTTGGAGGGCGAGGGGAACCTATAGGACCCAAACCTTTTGCAAGGTGTAAAAATAAATTGCATACAAACGAGGTGGGCATGCCCCATGCTCGTGTCATGTAACTCAAAAATGTGTAATACAGTAATTGAAGTTGTGTTTTGGTGGAGATGACTGCAGCGCCCTCGAGGGCATGTTGATAATAGCAGAGGACAATTCTGATGGTGAAAAAACTCTGAAAAGAGGCGATGACACATAAGGAGTGTCGTTGGTTTGTAGGCATTGATGGCCTAACACTATTCATAGGTCTTCGGAAAATATAAAAAACAACCGCAATAGTCGCAAAGTAAGACCCACCCCAACATGATAAAGTGTTGAAGTCGAATGTCGTGGGGGTCAACAATAGCAAAGAGCGATGATGGTTCTCTCTGTGTCGTCCGAGACTTCTCAATCTGAAGGTAATGAGGGTCAAGATACTGTCGCCCGTCTGGAAACTATGTTGATGTCGACAGAAAAGGAGATGCGACTTTGAGAAGTGGAGGGCTTTGTGAAATCCACTGGATGAAATCAGGAACTGAGGAGTAACATGGATGAAGTCTAGAGGTGGTGAGACTCGAGGCTACCCTTGGTTGGGGGTAGAGGTAAAGTGACAGCAACTGTGAAACTGAATCTAGCGTCAGGGTGACGGCTAGATGAGGGAAAATTGTGTCAGAGGCATGAAAAAATGGATAAACACGGATATCAAAAGGTGTATGGACTGTAAGATGCTCAGGGTTGATGGATAATGTCATTGATGGAAGAAAGTGGAAAATTCCCTAACCAAGGGAGACAAGGGTTGCTTTGTCGGGAAAAGAAAGGTCGCTAAAGGCGACAACAGAAATCTATGTAAATGCGGGAAAAAGGGTTTGTACAATTACCAAAGAATAAAAAATAAGTTGGGATAACTATGAAGATACAGAAGCAGGTGCCCCAATGTAATATGGCTAGGCCGGAGGACGGCGCAAATTGCTTGGAAAACAAGTGGATGGTTGGAGCCCCATAGGTGGGTTTCTGTATTAGGGAAATGTATGGAGGACAATCTACAGATGGGAAAACTGACGGTGAATGAAATGGATGGTTAATGATACTGTGTGGGTGCAGTCAAAATAGAACCATGATGAAGTAACCTGGGAGTCCATTGGGCAGGCTAGAAAAATGAGGAGAAGGAGTATGTGGTTGGTTCTAGACGATGCGTAAGACTATCGGGACTCCCATCCCTGAAGGGTGAAAACAGCATGAGTGTCAAATTTCCAAGGGGGACTATGAATGGGACAACTCATGTGGGGGAGATTGCTACCGGGTGATAGTACCAAAATGCAGCGAAGGTGAAAGTACTGCAGAGCCAAATATACGGATCCTAGAGGCAAAGATCGGAGGGTGTGATTGGGAGATGCAATTTGATATTCAGAGGGAATGACTACATGCCAGTGTCGATGATATACCTGAAGGGGTAATGTTGATGGGTGACGACCAAGTACCTATACACATGAAAATCGAATACCCGACGTGAACAATATCTGCAGAGAAAGATCATATATCAGTTATTCAATAATGCATGAATGGAAGCATGTGTACCTGAGCATAATATGAGAAAAATTACCCCCAGGGGCCGAGGATGGATGGTGTCCCAGAAATGTGACTATGTAGGTGGTGGGATCCTGGTCACGTGGCTGAAGACGGATCGAAAAACGGACGCCCGGAGCTTCCAGAATTGAGTCTGGAAGTTTGGAAAAATGGCCTATATATAGCTATAGGGCCCATATTGCCACCTCATTTGTACTTGCTACCAGAGTGATTAGATGAGAGATTTCAGAGGATATTTGGAGATTATGGGAGATCGAGCCGGTTGATTTAGGAGCAGCGAGTGTCAGGTTAGTGGTCATAACCTCCTGCATTGTAGTTAGGATTTATTTTTTGGGCAGGGTCTGTACAGAGGGCCGTACAGGGGGTTTTGTGGGTGTGGGCCCCCCAGTGCACGGGCGATCAAGAGATTCACGCACATGAGTGTGCGCCTATAATGCAGACATCCACGTACAGGGGTGTCCTAATGGGGAAAACAGGTGTGCATAGCATGCACACCTGTGTAAGGCACAACAATGCATGCATGCGTGTCTATATTCCTAACAGTTGCGCATGCGTGCACAGCTGTGTAGTGAACAAGCGTGATATGATGCACGCCTGTATGTGTGACAGGGGCACATGATTGCACCTCTACATGGCCAACAGTCACACATGAGTGCACGACTGGGGGATGAACAGGTGCGCATGTGTGCACGCCTGCGGGGAAAACAGTCACGCCTTTGAGTCAAAGCTGAAGGGTGAAAAACTTATCTTTTTTGGAGATTTTGATGTTTTTATGAGTTGTGATGGCTGATCAAGTGTTGTATATGTGGATGTAGGTGACTAGTGGGATGATGTCGGTTCACTGGAGAGAGAGATATTGGGCACGCCTAAGGGAGGCAGTGAGGGATGAGGAGCCGGTGGTACGGGATACTTTGGCAGCATGTGGGTTGTTGAAGTTTTTTGAGTGTTCACTAGTGCGGGCACAGGACTACCTCTTGCAGTTCCTGATTGTGATGTGGAGTCCAGACCTGGATTTATTTATGGTGCGGGGTGAGCATTTAGACTTCACTACAATGGAGGATGTATATTTTTTGACTGGCCTCCCGTTTCGGGGAACACCATTACCGACAGAGCCCATAGCACACGGGGATGGGCAGTTGGTTGTCTTAGCCCAAAGATATTCTTAGGGAGATAACTTTATGTCAGGCTCCATGGTGATTATTGGGGTGATGGACGCCCTTGTGCATCATTGCGTGGAAGCAATGATCGTGAGATTCTACGGGTCTCTTGCGACTCAGCGGATCAGTGAAAGTCAGGTGAGGATCATGGAGAGGGCATTGGCGGGTGAGCATTTTTCTTGGGGATTGATGTTACATGCCAAGATGGTAGGGCAGCTTGACAGGTGTCATGTTGCTGACTCGGGGGATTTTTCCTTTGGTTCTATCTTGGTGGCATGGTTCTTGGAGAGGGTGTCGATGTTGCGCCCTAGAGTGCTTTTGGGTGCACCTGGTGTGTGAGAGTCGTGACTGAGGTGATGGGCGACGATCTTGGTTCACCACGGTGGTGGGAAGGGTGGCCACTATTTTACGCCCGAGGATGCACGGGTGTGGATTCAGATGCCATAGATTATCCTCCAGTTTTCGTATAGTGGGGTGGACTTCTAGGATGACCCAGAGATGGTGCTTCCCCCGAGCAAGGTGTTCGACCGGAGAGGTATGTGAATGTTTTTTCTTTGACTGTTTTGATAGTTAGATAGTATATCATAGATATTTTTATGTATGGGTGGATGTTGATGCTATCGTTTGTTTTTTGTGTGTGCATATGTGGGACCTTGCGGGCATGAGGTGGAGTTGGTTAGAGCGTCGGCTCGTCAGGGGCCGGTGAGACCTCTGCGGGGAGAGCCGCGGGTAGGAGACAGACGATGACGAGATGATGTTGGGGTGAGGCCTGTTGATGATGAGAGAGCAGCCAAGCAACATCGTTTTGATGACCCCGGTGCAAGGCCATCACATGCTCCTCCGGCAGGGGCTAGGGGAGAGTTTGAGGATTTTCGCCGCTGATTAGAGCCTGTACAACAGGGAGTACCCGAGGGGATGTGAGTGTGTATCCAGGAGAAGGGGATCCTAGAGAATTGTATTGGTCTTTCAGTGGAGTCATGGACTCTGATCCATAGAGCAGTGGTGGTGGGAGCAGCAATGACTGGGCGGTTTCCCCTAGGGCCTCAGGGACCGATAGCTGGTGGGGTACCTCTTCTAGAGAGGGGACCAAGTAGTGGTTCTCTAGAGGCGCCATGGGGGCCTCGATATGTCTTTATTTATTTATGTTGGTTGGTGAGCCCATTTTGTATATGGTGAGGTGGCACCATTTTGTATCTATAGGGGTGAGGTGGTTCACCTACCTATGGATGATGTACTTGATGTACTATTTTTTGTAAACATTGATGGCACATTGACCGATATATATATATATATATATGGATATACATTTTGGGATCTTTGTGGTGTTCACATGTGGTGATGTTTTTGAGTTTTTTTTGATGATGTCTAATCTATATGTTGTGGCAGACTGTTGATGATTTATGTATGTGTACTAGTATCTTGATGTGATAAATGCCAATCTAATACTAGGTTAGCCATATTATCTGCTATTTGATTAAATTGTCTTGGAATATGTGTAAATGTGATGGAATCAAAATGTCAAGATAAAAGTCTAATTTGCAGGTATTTATGGAAGAGGCAAGGATCGCGGACACGGTACACATTGTTGAGCTGGAGGACAACTAGTTAGGAATCTAGTAAAATGCTAAGGTAATGGATATGGCGATGACTAGCCTCAATGAGAAGGCCAATGACGGCTGTGTATTCTGCTTGTTTATTGGTTGTTGAACCTAAACATATGTCGTTGGAGTGGAGTAGCTCATGTGAGGGTGAATAGAGGGCCCAAACGGTCGAAGCAAGATTATGTGTCCAACGGCTAGCTCCGTCGACGTAACTGATGTGGTAGGTCAATGGAGGAGGCATCTGTCAATAACACAAATGATGGATTAGACGTAAGGTATGGAAAAAAGAAGACTAAAAACTCTACAAAAAACGTACAAAAAGAAAAATCCTAGTGTAGAATGGCTACGCTCAAGCATAAAATTTCTTTAAGTACAACCCATTGAAGGGTTATTTGAGAGGTTGGCCTTCGGGAGAGGCCAAAATGTATGTTCCTTTAGTGAGGCAATGTTGGATGATGTAAGGTCCATGCCATAGTGACTCAAATTTTCCATGGCCAAGGGTATCGTGAGTGATATCGTAAGCCAGGACGAGGTCTCCTTCGTTGAATGAGCGAAGGTTGACATGGCGATCAAAGGTGGCTTTTGAACATTTCTTTGCTGCCTCATTGTTCTATAATGAAGATTGAAGATCTTCATCCAGGGACTCTAAGGTCAGCAAACACTGCTCCATTGGAGCAGTGTCGGGTAATAGCTCAATAGTTGTGCATAAGGTGGCAATTTTGCACTCGATGGGAAGAGTGGCCTCGACCCCATGGACTAGGTGAAATGGTGTGAAACCAGTGGCAGTTTTAATTGCTGTGCAATAATCCCATAGCATGGAAAATAACATATGATGCCAATTAGTCTTATGTTTGTTAACCGTGCACTGCAAAAAGGTTTTGAGGACCTTTTTGATTGCTTCTACCAATCCATTACACTGAGGATAGTATGGGGAGGCAAACTCGTGGGAGAATCTTAAACTGGATGAGAGTTCGACGAATATTTCATTCTCAAAGTGTTTTCTGTGATCAGAGACTAGTTGTAGTGGTACTCCAAAGTGAGAGATAACGTGGTTGAAGAAAAAATGCGCGGCAGTGTCAGCGGTGTTGTTGAAGGTAGGCATGGCTTCAGTCCACTTGGTGAAGTATTCGACTGCAACGACGATGTATTTGTGTCCATTTTTGGATGGAGGGTTGCAAGTCATGAAGTCTATTCCCCATTTTCAAAATGGGACAGCAGTAATGACTAGGTGTAGAAGAGTAGGTGGTGCTCGTGCTTTGTTGGCATAAAGCTAACATTTGTCACATCGCTTCACAGCGTGGATGCAATCGTGAAACAAGGTAGGCCAAAAGTAACCGGCACAAATGATTTTATGAGCAGTGGAAATCCTGGAGAGGTGGCCCCCGCAAGCCCCACTGTGTCAGTCGTTCAAGACTCGATCACCCTCGTCGATAGTCAAACATCGACAGAGTACAGTGTCAACCTCTCGCCAATATAAGATATCACTGATAAGGAGGTAGCGGAGAGCCTGGTGACGAATACGTCGACAATCATATCGGGAGAGGTGGTTTCTGAATTTTTGTGTTCGAAGGTAGATGAGAAGATCGCCATACCAAGGGTCATCTGAGGGGATGTAAAAGAGATGTTCGTCGGGGAAGTCGGTATTGACAGGGGTACTGGTAGTATCGAAGGGAAATGTCGTGATGAGTTCGGCGAGGACAAGGGATTTCTTGCTCTTGGGTGTTGAAAATTCGAGGTCATACTCCTGGAGGATGACGATCCATCGGGAAAATTTACCGTTAATTTTTCGGTGACTGAGCAAGTATTACATGGGGTTGGAATCTGCTACGACTTTGGTGGTTCGAAACAGAATGTAATGGCGTAGTTTTTGGACTGCGAGGACAACTGCAAGGGCTAGTTTCTCTTCGTGATTGTATTTCAAGGGTGCCCCTGAAAGATTTTTACTAATGTAGTAAATTGCATGCTCACGATCATCATCCCCTATTTGGACGAGAACTCCTGCTACTAAGACGAATGAGGCCGATATGTAGAGGATATAGTCATGATTATATTCGGGTGGACTAATCAACGAGGCATTGGAGAGGGCTGCTTTAAGATCATCAAAAGTAGTTTGGGCATGTTCATACCAGTGGAATGGGATGTTGTGGCAAAGCAAGCGAAGGAAGCCGTGTGCATGAGTGGCGTAATATGGGACAAAGCATTGTAAAAAGTTAGCTTTGCCTTATAGGGCCACTTTGTTCACATTCTTTTGTTTTGCAGGAGCAGGGTTGTAGGGCCACTTTGTTCACATGACCTCTCTAGCCTTGAGAATCTTGTGGGGGGAATCCCTTTATCCTTATCTGCATCCTTGACCTTGATTCTTGCTATGGATTCTCCTTATTGAGAGGCTAGTTTCCTTGGATTACTGATTCCCTAATGTTTGAAGCACATGAGGTTATTGGACCCACCTTTCCCATGAGTCTTTTCTTCCCCAAGCCTCTTCGGATTGATCTTCACCGGATTCTTCTTTTGGCCTTCCCTCTCTCCTGAAACCTAGACCCAATTCTTATTGGGTTTTCTCCTTATTTTCCTCTATTATTTCATCTAATTAATCCTCATAGTTGGATTCTTCTCATCGAGATATTTCCAATGACTGTAACGATACTTACATCTGAGTCACGGATCAAAAGTTATGGCCTCCCAGAGCCTCCTAAACCAAAACTCACCTTGTCCACCTCACACACACATGGAATACACGTGTCTCCCTCTCTCTTCTACCATCCAACAGGGCACTGGTGTCACTGATGTGGTACCCACCATCTTCTTCATCATCGTATAAATTCCCCACGATCCACATTCCATTTGACCTTCCCTTTCACCGACGATGTTGCCCTATAAATTTTCGTCATCGGGGCTCCATCGCTCATGGATCTCGAGCACTCTACTCCTATTCTCCAATGACGATGTATCCTTGTTGATCCAATGACTCTCGAGAGTCTAAGATCAACAACCTTGACCTTATCGGTGCTACAAAGTTGTCCACTGGTTAACTCCTTTGCACTTTGCCAGCTGATGCCAATGACATGCGGCATCTGCATTGGCACCTTGTACACTTGGCCCCTCCCATAACATGCCACATGGCATGATACTTGTCATCCTAAACTTGATACTAACTATGACCCATCCTCAGCATGTCACGTGGCCATACACGTCATCACCAAGCACCATGGCTTATCCCATTAAGTATTGACATGTGTCCTCTTCATCGTCGGAACTCCATCTCTCTCCACTCTCCAACACTCTGACAACCCTCCTACAAAAAACAACCAATATCTTGCACTAGTTGTATCAATGACTATTGTTAACCCTGGAACTCCCTCGTCGTCGACAATGTCTCCTTTCTCCGGCGAATGGCTAAGATCTAGCCTTGTCCAGATATAACAGTCTGGGTCACAAGTGAATACGTAAATTTCTTTGAACCTCTTGTGGGACCACTCTCATTCATCAGTCGCTCATATGGTGACATATGTGCCCTCAGGGACATGTTGGTTTCCATGCTAGCATGCAACATCACCTTTACATCATCTTCCTCTTTTCACTCAAATGGAAACTAAAGTAATATATAGTAAAGATGATACTCCTTATAATAGATCAATGGTTCTCATTCTTCTTTTGATTCCCCTTCATCTTCAACATCCTAGGAGTTAACTCGCGCCCTTACCAACTCTCTATCACCGACGACGACCTTATCGTCATCGGCATTCCTCTACCCGAGAATTTGGACGTTTTAGCTTTTTCCTTCGATGATGATGCCAACTCCCATCGACATCCTAGATATTTTTACCCACCAGATCAATGGTTGTGTTTTTTCCCCTCCGTGCACATAGAGAAAACCCCCCAAACTTCATATCAATGGTCCATATTTTCCCCACAGGCATGATCAACGGTTGTTGAGCACCAATTTTAACATGACCATATCACGAGCTACATGTGTCGGAATGACGCCCATGATACCTCGTTGGAAAGGTATCAGATAACATTGGTAGAGGTCTTTAGGCCAAAAGAAGTGATAGAAGGTATGATAAAATTCAGAAAATGGGCATTCACAAATTTGAGGGAAAATTGTCCATACCAACTTCAAACAATTATATATGGAGCCACGAGTAACGGAATCATGCACAGGAGGGATAGATGGAAAGCTAGAAGAGTGAAGAATAGGATGGGATAGGAATTTATATCATATTGAAAGAAAAAATGGACCGAAAATGAAAAACACAGGCGGAACCCAAATTCAGATGAAGAATCAGGTATGTTGACTTCAAATCGTCATATATTGATCTGCAAGCAATGAAATAGAGCCAGAAATAGATCAACAGAAAGATAAGACAGAGGATAATAAGCCACAATGATCACATTTTGCAATTAGAAGCCGGAAACTTCTGAAAAAACAAAAGATAATGCAAATGGACAGAGGAAATGAGTGTTTTTAAACAAATATCATTTGTAAATTGTCCAAGGATGAAAATAATGACTCGTGAGTCTATTCTATTTCTTTGTGTAATGCTTACATGTGTCCGTTTTTTAAATGAGAGAAAAGAAACATAAGGAAAATGAAATGAACAGTGATGAGAACTGAATATTCTCTTTCTTGTCTTATAAAAGAAAACTCATGGCATAGAGAAAATAATTTTTCCCTTGGTAACAAAATATGGTACTATTATCTCTGTGTAATAAAGAGTAGGAGGCATTTCGAAAATTTGTGGTGTTGATGGATGTAGTAGAGATTATTCTTAATGCATTTTTCTTTTGCTTGAGTGGATAGGATTTTGTTGTATGAATTATTTATGCACTTTGTTATGTTTACTCATGTTGTCACATATTTCTTCATGGGTACATAAATTATGTTAGAGATGTAATGTGAAACTATTTGTGTATGCATCTGTAGCATTGTTGTTTTCATTTATCATTGGAACATATGAACTATTTATGGTTCTGATGGTGTTATCTTTCGTTGTGCTCATTCTTCTATTTTATCTCCCGGAATAGGTTAGAATTAGTTAGAATTTGGGGGGAAGTTTGATGCCTTTCCCCTTTTTATTATTTTAATTCTCAGCGGCAGCGAGGCCCATAAACACATGGGAAACGCTACTCCAAATGAGAGTAGGTCTGATTGGGACATGTCGTCAAGTGTTTTCCCTCATCTCATTGAACTGGTCATTCTTTCTCGTCAACATATGGAATGGAACACAATAATATAGTAAATCTTAGGTCCTATTAATAACTGTCTGAAATACAAAAGATCGTAAAATGCAAAAGCACACAAGCTAGCTAGAATGGTGGTAGTTTATCTCTAAGAAGAGATGTGTCGGCTATGCTCATTCAAAAGAAGTTAGTTATAATGAGGATCCAAAGGCCATTTTTAACATAAATAATAAATGAGAAAACCCTAAAGATACAAAACCTAACCCTAGGAGATGAAGCATCAAAAGTCATGTGGGCCCCGATGGGGTTAGTTGGTAAATCAACATCCTGGGCTCATAACTTTTGCATACAATCTTTGTTTTAGGTGCACGATAGCCTGTTGGAAAGGTCTATCTGAGGAAAACACTTTTTTTCATCACAATTTGACTCACTGAATAGTGTGATTGTGGCAGGCCCAAAAAACATTGTTTAGGGCCTCAAAATGGCCCTGAAAGTTTAGGACCTGAAAAGCTAGAAACAAAATGCCAAAATGGAAATTTGGATTTAAGTCAGTAGAATAGGTGGGTGGCCACTGATATCCACCTAGATAATTCCTCTCCCCTTAATAATAAACTGTCTCCTTTGCGTCAATTCCCTTGATCAGATGAGGAAACTTTTGTTGAACCTTACTCCTAGTGAGCCACTTTCCCTGATGAAGAAACTGCCCTTCTTTGACAACCCAGTAGAGTTTGATAGTCTTCTCATAGGTTTACTTTGTCTTTGTATCCATGATTCGATCAACTATAGATTTTTCGATGCAGGAAGGATTGTTTTCTGTAGATTCCAATTGCTTGGTTGCATCTGAAGTGTCCAAGAGAGGTGGAAAATATGGTTGGAGCAATTTCACATTAAATATCAGGTGCAGTCCAAGAAAAGGAGGAATACTTAATTCAAAATCATTCTCACCCATATCTTTGGTGATGGTGTAATGCTCGTATCGGAGTGGGTGCAGCTTTCTATGGGGTCCTGTGAGGCGCTCTTTCTACAAACGCAACCAGACCTTATCACCCACCTTAAATTTGTGTGGTACCTGATGCTAATCGTGGAATTGTTTGTACTTGGCATTAGATTTCTACACAATAACATGAACTTGTTGTTGGATGTGTTGGATGTGCTAAACAAATTTGGCTACCTGATCAAACTTTGTCTGAGTGTGGGAGAAATCTTCCTGTGCAGCTGCAATGGGAAGAGCTACGTCAATGGGGGGCAATGGTTGAAACCCCAAGCACACCTAAAAAGGGTTGTGGCCAATGGAGTTGTGGAGGGATTTGTTGTAGCTATGATGAACATAAGGAAGGATTTCATCCCATGTGCATGGATGTTTGGAATTATCAACTTCCTAGATCATCTTTGCATGCTCGCTTGAAGGAACACAAAGGTGGATAAGATGGCATAATAACCCCTCCTGGAGTCGAAAGTTGGGAACAGTTTTTACTACGCTCAATGTCTGATAGGTGTAAATTTTAACCTTGTACAATATCTACTGCAAAATGATATTCATAAAAGAATAGAAAAGATACAATGGCAAATACAAACATTAAACAGAGATTTTTCACCTGGAAACCCAAACCGGGAAAACCAGCATATATTATATTCATACCTTGTGTTACATTGTTTACAATACAATATACATATAGGAGCCAGCGGCATCCAAAAACCTAACCCAATGACCTGGATTAGTCCAAAACCCTAATTCCTTAACCGGAAATAGAAAACCATCGGCAAAAAACCATGTGCCGAAAAACCACCTAAATAAAATGTGGTCCCGAAAATATGTCGTCTCGGTAATATGTCGTCATGAAAATATGTCGTCCCGGTGCGAAAAAAAATTTCGGGGGCGCTTCCCTCGAACCCCTGCACCCCCCTGTGCGCCCGATGCAGACACTCAGAAACTACTACTTGTGCAAAGAACCAACAATAGGCAAAAGCAAAGTCAGAGTCATTATTGTATAATTTTGGCCACCCATATGTCTCATGTCCACAGGAGTTGAGAACTGTGGTGAGCACTGCCACCGGGGGTAGACTGAGGAAATTTGCGGCATGGTTGGTGCTACCCTTATTGTACATAATATTCAAGTGGAATTGTTGTAGGTACATGGACCACTTCTAATGGTGGTCATTTTTTAACTTTCCTTGTCTTTGCATGAATTGCATAGGCCTGTGATCAGTTTGGATGATCGTTTCCTTCCCTAGAATGCAATGCTTCCACTATCAACATGCCTGCACAATTGAGTACATCTCTTTGTCATAGGTGGGGTATCTTTGAAAAACATCAGATAGAGTTTCACTATGATATACTATTTGATTCCCATGTTGAGTGAGGACTGCACTGATAGCATAATCTGAAGAATTTGTCTAAATCTCATGAAATGGTCGTTGTAGGTCTGGCAGAATAAGGACTGGTGCCGAGCAGAGGCAGGATTTCAAATCCTCGAATCCTTTTTGTTGGGGCACAGACCACACAAACATTTCCTTCGTGCCACCCTTGGTCACTCGGCTTAGGGCCCAAGTGATATGAGAGAATCCCAACACAAATTGTCGGTAGAAGTTAGCAAGCCCCAAGATGTTGCGGAGGTCATTCATTGTTTTCGTGGCTGGCCAATCACGAATGACTTGGATCTTGGTTGAATCCACATGTACACCCTACATATACACGATGTATTTCAAATATTGGATTCTCTGCATGCCAAATGAACACTTCTCCAAGTTGTCATATAACTTGTGTTGTCGTAGGGCTCCCAATACCTGATGAATATGCTCCAAATGTTCCTCCTAAGTTTTTTTATAGATGAGGATGTCATCCAAATATAAAACCACAAAGGAGTTTGTGAATGGTCGTAATATATCATCCATCATCTACATGAATGTGACTAGGGAATTAGTCAAGCCAAAAGGCATGACCAACCACTCAAAGAGGCCTTCTTTGGACTTGAAGGTTGTCTTCCACAAATCTGTTTGCTCAATCGACACCTGTTGGTAACCTAACTTCAAATCAATTTTACTGAAAAACTTGGCTCCTTTGATTTGATCGAGAAGATCATCAATCTGGGGAATTGGGTATCGGTTCTTGACTGTGGTATTGTTCAAGGATCTGTAATCAATACAAAGTCTCCATGTCCTATCCTTTTTCTATACTAGAACAATTGGACTCCCACAAGGTGAGGAGTTGGGTCTGATGTGGCCCTTCATAATTAGCTCTTGGATGTGGCATTTGATTTCTACATTCTCTAGAAAAGTACGCTTGTATACATGACCATTAGGTAGAGGGGCATCAGGTGTCATATCAATTGGGTGATTTACGTGACAGTGCGCAGGCACCCCAATAGCCAAGGAGAATATGTCTTTGTACTCCTCGACTATACCACCCACTTGTTGCTACTGGGCAGAGAGACCTCGTACATAGGTTTTGGTGGTTGCATTGACCTTCCATTCACCTTCCGATCGAACCATCTAGAGGAAAAATATCTCGGTATGAGAAACCACCTTTCTGCACTACTTCGAAGAGATCAAAGAGACCTCAATATTGAGACTTCCTCCGGTACCCTATAGAGTTGATCTCCCAAAGTAATAATGACACTACGGGGCCTAGATTCATAAATAGCATGATGTTTCCACATGTATGCTTGTCCTAGCAAAACATCACAAACTTCAAGTGGGGAAACATCACAAAATACCTCGTCTTTGAAGGGTTTGATTTCATAGTGTAGGTGACATTGTTGGCTGACACGGATGTCTCGTCCCTAGCTGAGCCAATCGATGGTGTATGGTTGAGGATGTTGTTTTGTTTTCAAGTTCAACCTCTTGAAAACCTATACTGATATCAATTTCTTCGATATACCATTGTCAACAATGAAATGTATTGGGTTCCCTTCACCCATATATGTGAGTGGAAAAGACATTCCCCTTCTTCAGGCTCCTCTGGTTCCTCTGGCTGAAATTTTGTGGTAGCAATGGTGACAGTAGGTTCTACATAAATGATTTGTATTCCCTTTTCTAGCTCAAAATCAGACTTTAATTCAACATCTGACCCTAGGGATTCTTCATCTCAATCATCAATGACTGTTTGGAGAAACATTCATCCTTATTGTTCCAAGGGATTTCGTGGAATTCGCACCATTTTCTAGTGTCATTCTTCAACTTCCCATTACCCTTATTTGTTGGTGAATTGGGTTGGTTATCCTAGGGTTTTCCATCCTTGCTATGCCCTTTGTCCTAGGAGTTAGGGCCACCCTTACCATACTTTGTCTTTTGTGGATTTTCATATCTGAACTCCTGCTTGTTCTACTACTTGAATTTTTGCTCGATTTTGACAGCATATCAATAAGTAGCTCCCAATGACGAGATGTCCAAAAAATCCATTTCATTTTGGATGTACCGGTACAGAGCCCCACGGTATTTTAGGACCATATGTCGCTTGGAGTCTTTGATACCCAGCTTGGTGCGCAAGGCATGGAAATTATTTGTGAACTCCAACATCATTTATCCCCTCTCTTGGCACATTGTGGTCCATATCATGTACTGGTCATCATAACTTCCAACAGGGTAATATTGTTCCTTGAGAGCATCAACAAAATCTGCCCAAGTGGGTCCTGGCCCAAAAATTCCAGACTCATCCTCAACATGTTTCTCACAGTAAGTATCCTACCAATCTCTGAAGTGGGGAAGGGCTTTAAGGAGCACGAAGGTGATTTTTTCACTGTTGGAAAAATTTTGGATGAAGAAATAAGCCTCTAGAAAATATAACCTTGTTTCCAAAGCATCGGCATCTATATAGCCTTCAAATAAAGGAATATCAAATTTAACATGTACCTTGAAGGGCGTCGCACCTCCGAAGTGATTGTTGGTTGAAGGTTTCTTTGTTTTTTTAAACAGTTGTCGAAGGATCTTGGCGAAACTATCCATTATGTCGTTCATTTGTCTCACGAGGGCTTCCTTGAGCAACAATTTGAAAGGATATCTTGTCTCATCATCCCTGTTTTCTTCTGCCATGGGAGTTTGCTTGGGCGTGTGAGAACGGTTTTTCTCAATAGATATAAGATCGAGACCCAACTCTCTATACCCTGACCTCGCCGGGGACATGCACTGGAGACGACAAGGAGGAGACCTCTCTAATACCACTGATCTGGATTATTTTAGGAACAATATGAAGGTAGAGATTAAAAAGAGATATAAAAAATAATTATACATATATATGGCACGAAACACAGCAATACAGTAAAGCTCAGATTCTATTAACAATTGTCTAAAATAAAAAATATTGTAAAATGAAAAAGCACACAAGCTAGCTAGAATGGTGGTAGCTTATTTCTGAGAAGATATGTGTCGACTACGCTCATTTGCAAGAAGTTGGTTATAATGAGGATCCAAAGGCCCTTTTTAATATAAAACATAAATGAGAAAACCCTAAACATCCAAAAACCTAACCCTAGGAGATGAAGTGCCAAAAGTCATGTGGGCCCCAATGGGGTAAGTTGGTACATCAACTTCCCGGGGTCACAACTTTTGCACACGATCTCCATTTTAGGCGCACGATATCCCATTGGAAATTTGTATCTGAGGACTACACATTTTTCCATCACACTCTAACATTATCCACATTGTGACTACAGTGAACCCAAAAAATGTTGTTTAGGGCCTCAAAACAGCCCCGGAAGTTTAGGACCCAAAAAGCTAGAAAAAAATTGCCAAATGGAAATTGGGCTTTGATCCAGTGGAATAGGTGCGTGGCCACCGATATCCACCTGGATCAACTTTGGAATCATGTGTTTTTACTCTTATTTCACATAGTGTTTAATCTATATATGTTACTCTTTTATAGATCAATAGCTTGATTTTTTTATTGCAACGACATTTGGAATACCATCCCACGTGGTGGATTGACCTTAAACAATGTGGCAAGTGACTCGACTCCTTATTGTTGATATAGAGATCATGGACCATTTTCTTCATGGTGGAGACTCGATATCTATTCCTTGGGTATAACCTCTAGTTTTCATGTTGGAGTTTGTATTTTGGAGGATTTTGTATTGGTTTTTGTTTGAGAATTTATTGTATTTCTAGTGGTTATTGGCAACTTTTTTCTATAAATTTTCACTAGATATTCCACTTTTTGTCCCACCTGAGGTGTTGTGAATATAATTCCACTCTCCTTCCAATAAGTGGTTGCATACCACACTTGTTTTCCTCTTTGAGATCCTTTTTTCTCTCACTAGTGGAAACATATTATCTTAGATAATTTATTGATGACCATTGTGGTGTTGTCTTGTCTTTTTTTAAGCAATTTGTTTAGCTATTTATTCTAGAACCACTTGTTTCTTGAAGCATGATTGTTGTCAACATACTACAACTTTTTTCAACTTCAAAACAATCATTGAAGCCCTTTGTATATTTACGACATTTTTTTTTTCAGATCACACTTTGCTTCCATTGTTTTTTCATCTTCTAAAGACTATATACTAGCCACATTGTGAGAATTTGTCCGCCTTTCATGTTAATCTACTTTTATTTTCTATTGAAAAATAAATATGTGTTGATTACTCACTTATACATGGGTACCTATCATACCCTTGTTTTCTAGGACTCATATTAAGGATTGACATCCTCGATCACTTTATTTTTGGTGCATATATTTCTATACTTTTGGATATGTCATCCAAGTAGTGGATTTTGGGCCACTCGTAAATATTCTTATAGTGTCATTGTGCATTGGTCTCCATGACCATGCATGACTTTGTCTCACAAGCCTTCAAGCTATCCACTTTGGATCATTTCTTCTTGGTTGCTCGACATCCTCATCACTTCAACTCATACCTACATACTTTTACTAGCATCTGTGAAATCCATTTTCATCATGTATGTCCACCCAATTTAGCATTATGGGGGATGGTGTGCAATGCTTCCTCAAGTAATTCTTTATGCTTCACCATTTTTTTGAGATCAACTTTTCCTTAGAGTGATCCTCATATAGAGCACCAAATGTTATTTTGACTCGGTGGTTATATCGGTTAGCTACCCATGCACTATGGGGAGATGGATTGGCATCCATAGGGACACTCATTTTATGTTGTTTTTCTCGATTATACATGAGTTCCTAATCAATATTTTGTGTCGAGACTTGTTTTAGGATCGATATCTTTTTTATTCTTCCCTGAGTTGCACTTAATAAGGGGCTTTAAGTGTATTTGATTCTCTCTACTTAAGGAGTTTTAAATTTGTTTCTTGGAGTTCTTATGTGGATATTTGATGGTGTTTCCATCTTGGGGTTACTTGGACCTCTTTAGAGTTTTGATCATACTTCTTATTAGGATATTTTAACATTTGTAGACCTCTAAAAATGTGTTCTTATGTTTAAAGCCTTTATTTTAGTTATTCATCAGTGTATATTTGTCTGGAGCATTCATGTGGTATTTGTTATTGTTTTCCATTCTTGTACCTCTATAATAGATCGTCTTATATTTTATAATTCATCCATGTCCTTTGATATTACTTGTCCCTCCTCTTTAGAAACTCATTAAAGAAATTTTGAGGTAAAAATTGAGCCTCAAAACAAAAAATATGCTATCAACATCAACTGTAAAAGAACCAATACAATTCAAGATGATGATGTCAACCATAAGAGTAAATAGTGTTGTAGGAAAAGAAAGGAAACTATTTTTTTCTTGTATTTTCAATTTATCTACTTATAGGTTTAATAAAAGTATCAAGTGTCGGTACTCATTGGATGTAGAATCATTTGCATCCTACAAGTATCCACATTGCACACTTTTAATAGACCCACCAAGAGATAAATTGGAAATACATGAAAAAAAATGTGTTTATTTTCAATAAACGTGTTTTTTCATGTATATCCAGTTTATCTCATAGTGGGTTTATTAAAACTATGCAGTGTGGGAATGAGTGCATGCACTTAATACTTTTACCAAACCTATAAGGAGATCAATTGAAAATGTGAGGAAAAAAAATAAACTTCTTTCTTTCCGTCCAAAATTCATAATTCTTATTTTATTATTTTAACTATTTTTTTATTGTTTTCCTTAAGAGGCCCATTTTCGACCTCAAATTTCCCCTAATA
>JASDQU010370672.1:80264-91239 GCA_032191745.1 Picea mariana | reverse complement strand
CTCGAGAGGAGCAAACAGGCTGTGGAGAAGATCAGAACTGAATTGGGCGACATGCCAACCCAGGCCAATGAGATCATAAGGTTTCTGAATTCTAAAACACGGGAAGAACTCGAGGAGATAAAGATTGAAGATAGAACAGAAACCATACTGGAAGTAAAAAGAGTTATGACCAAAAGAGGTCTCATGCTTCAGCTAGAAGAGAAAATCCAAGTAATGGATCAGGGAGTGCAGAGGTTCTTCCTCAAGATAGACACTCTGCAGAGGAAAGGCTTGCCAGGCATGAAAGTCATAAACGACAGATTAATGGTGCTTCCTGATTACAAGAAGAAGCTGGTTGAAGTATCCAAGGACTGTGCTAAATTTGCAGGGATACAATCAAACATCACAGGCTGAGCTTTCATGGAGGCACTGCACTTGGATTTTGAAATCCAGCATGAAATCAAGCACGTTTTCATCATCAAGCCTACTTTCGCCAAGTACACAGACATGGACGAAGTGTACCGAAGGTTGCTCAAAGTGACAGTGCCAACTCATATACGATGGGAGGAGCTGTGCGATCTACTGGATTAGTAGAAGAGCTGTCATTTCCAGTCAGCCGTCCTGTCAGCAAAGGGTTGCGGAAGCCCCGCACCAACGGCCTACCCAGAAATTCAGCATACAGTTGTGATGAATCATCAAACCGTTTTTGATCAGTTGAGTTAGTTATGCTAATAATAGTATGGACACATCCTCGTCAGTTGTGACAGGACTCTTTGTATTTTGACTTATAAATACTTCTTTTTTCAATGTATTAAGGGTTGTTGATTTGCACACCCGATTGATATCGAGCTATAACATTTTTGATGTGATCCACCATTAATAAAGAAGAAGTTTTTCACAGGATTCCTGCGCATGTTTTACTGGTGATGTGATTTTCTTAGTTATATGTGTTTTTGCTTTGCAATCATATTGTCTTTCTATAACTAATCTATATGAATAGCATTTAGTTGCAGGATTTATCATTGATACCCTGCCTCCGATTCTGTAGATTTTTATGTTCTTCTTCTAAATAGCTTCAGTCAAGAGATTCTTAAGTGCTTGTTGATTGTGGTTATTTTCCTAATCTTTTTTCCATCCATCATTTAAATTATTAAAGATCCAGTAAGCTTGTTATCTCACCTTGTGAAAGAATTCTTCGACGTTTATGGTTGTATCTCAGATTTTATTAAGTGCAGACCCCATAGCCCAATGGATGCGTGATTTGTCTCAACCAAACTTCAAAAATCCTTACAACAAAACAAACTCGTGCCTCCAAGTAGCCTAATATCTTAATTCAAACAAAGCTAAATTATATAGAGAGATCCCTCTCTGAAGCTGGAAGGGCTAGATCCCAGCTTTAAAAGTGGTTGGTTAAGGTTACCTTTGTATTTTTCCTCTTTTCAACCTCTAGGAAATTTACAGAGTGATAACACCATCAAAGATGACAAAGCACATGAGCAAATCCTGGAAAGTCTTCCTGAATTCTCTCCCAATGATATGCCCTTTGCAACAGAGGAAGACTTTGATCAGATACAATGGCCCATGAGAGAAGAATACCAACAAATCCTAGAAAAATATAAAGACAAAGAAGTTGGGGTTGTGAAATTACTAAAGAAGGGAGAAAGTGATATACTGATTCGGCCTTCCCAGTAGGAAGTCTTCACAATAGAATCCCACCCACCTCCCTCTACATAATACACCAGGGTTGTTTAGGAAACAACCAAATTCAAAATCAGAGAGTACATGGAGGGGGACGTAGTATGGATGTGGGATACCAAGAAAGGGGAGCCTACTAATGTCAAAGGAAGTGCTCAATGTTGGCTTAGACCTTTCAAAGTTGGAAGAAAGGCAATTGATGACTCTTATTACCTATCTACATTGGAAGGAAGAAGGCGCCCATTACCAATCAGCAGACACCTTCTGAAGCCCCACCAAGGTGGGGGGGGTGACTTCATAGGTAAGTGTAGCTAAGTAGGTAGGCATTTGCATTCATTGTATATACCATCTGCATTTCATTCTAGAGTAGTTTGCTTTCACATTTGTACATATGCTTGTTTTTATATATATATGAGCTGGGGGTGATATCACCACCCAAAATGATTACTAATAGCATCATGATTGAGATCAAGAAGGTTAAAGGTTGTGCCAGAGATGTTGAGGATCTCATGTGCTCTACGGTGAGTACATGTCTCCGACTTGGAGCCAGATGTTATCCCCCACTTTCGGGATAGCTAAGGAAATTATGTCTCAAGGCCCATAGGTCTTAGACATGGAGTACCGAGAGCCAAATCGACTTGAGCATGGCCCCGGGGGGCCCATATTTTCTCTTTTCTTCAGCACCTCCTCGTAAGAAGCAACAACATCCATCACCTCAGGCTGGTCCTGTAGCAGAGATGGATCTTTCTCCATGAGGTAATGAGTCCGGGTATCATGGTATGTGTCACTCTAATCCTCAAAATCTTTGAATATGTGCATTCGGTTCTTTTTGTTTCTAACAGGTGCTTGGATCTTATACTTATCCACTTAACCATGTCTGGGGGGGATGACAGGATGCCTTAGTAATCTTGTGCCCATAGGTTTTGAGTTTCCATTGGGGGTATTCATGAAAATTCATCGTCCGCTCCCATCATATTTACCACTTTCCATCTTACTCCTGCTCATCCATCCCATTACACTAGTCTGGGCATTGGGTTGGCCAATTATTTAAGGGTTGCACCTTACCTTGTGGGAAGAAGGGGATAAAGGCCCAGAGGGGAAAAGCAGCTGGCAAAAGATAAAATCCTAAAAATAAAACCTCGAGATGCTTCGCCCATGGATCCCCGAGAAAGCAGTAAAAGGATTCTCAACAAGAAATAGAGGGACCCATAAAAAATAATAAAACAAGACCTAGTCAGATGATAGGGGGTCTCATCATGAAGCATCCTATTAGGTCCATGGGCATCTAACAATATGACACTACTAGCAGTTGGTTACCACGCCAGGGTAGTGGCTCTTGGTGGCATAGCTAAGAGAAAGGGGGTCTCATCACGAGCCAACCTTCTCATTTCTGTGAAAGTGCTTGTGGGTAACATTGCCACCACTGGTCATTGTTGATGAAAGCAGCTATGGGAGACATCCTTCAGCTTACAAACCTGTGAGATGTGGAACATAGAAGCTATGTGAGTCTTTCTCTCAGCTTACAAACCTGAGAGAAAGCCCCTAAGAAGGGTATGTGGTTCCTGCCTGAGCTAGAGTAGAGATGACCTCCTCCATGATGTGAGTGAGAAGAAATCTAGATGATTATCTGATGGAAAAGCGATCTGTTGAGTTAGGACATGCCTGTGGCTAAGCACAAGGTGAACGTGTGAAATCCCAAAAGTGTTGGGCACATTGTCATGTGAACATAAATGAAGATGATGTGATAGCCTCCTTTGAGCAACATAGTTGACGAGAAGACTCCAGATGATTCTCCTATCGGTGGCAGTGGGAAAGCAGATCTGTAGAGTGGGCATGCCTGTGGACGAGCACAGGTGAACGTGTGAAGACCTAGTTCTTTTGTGTAATGCAGTGAATCAGAGCTATGACATCCCTATGGATGTGCCCCTACTGGATGAGCACTAGTGGGTGTATCAGATCCTTTGCTATATACTGTTCAAGAGTCAGACCTACCTGCAATCCTAATTGTTATGTAAAGGGCACAGGTCGCCCCCACCTTAATATGGTTACTAATAAATGTAAAAGATAATTAATATTAATATTAATAATAATGTTAATAATAATAATAATATAATAGTTGACTTAGAGGTCGACCCTATTGAGCCAATATACGCCTTTGTTGATTGGTCAAAGTATAATATAAGTAAGAGATGATTCTCCATTGTAGAATCATATCTTTCTCATGAGTTTGGAAATTTCAGTAAACACTTCTACTTGGCAAAAGGTGCGCACCTCTCTTGGGTGCTAGGGTTTCTAGGGCTTAAGCACCCTATTGTGTGCTAAGTAATTCTTGGTGGTGAAAGGTCTTTCTCTTGAAATTTGGTTGAGTTTTCTTCCCTTGTTGAGAAGGGTTTCCTAGGATACTTCTTGTGTTCTTGTGCATGTTGTTTCTTCTTGTGATCTTGGTTGCTGCAACATTCTTGTTTATGGTTAAGACATGATGAAATTGAAATGAACTACATGCTTAACCTAATGCTTATGAAAAATCAACATGGCTTCAGAGCATAGGTCTTGAAGATCCCATTGCACAAGCATTCTCAACTCCTTCACTCTCTCATTTACAAAACCGTACGACCCTCCTAGGGTTTCCAGAAAATCCGTATGACCTCCTTTTCAGAGAAGTTTCACCACTCAAAACTTGGATGCTTGGGCTAAAAAAGACATAGAAGGGTACGACCTCCTTCATCATACCCCCAACAAGTCTTAGATCTAAATTCCGAGCATTTTCAAAATTTTGACCCTAAGGGTTTCGTTAAAATTCTGCAGAAAATTCTAAATTATATTTCTGAGAATTTCTTGAAAAAGATATCATATTTAAAGGCTTATTGTTGGCATTCATAAGCCCAACAAAACCTAAAAGTGCTAGCCTAGCCTAGCCATTAGGTTTTCTATCCTAGTTGACAAGGGTTTGTGAAAATGAGAAAATTCATGATGGGAAGCAAGTTCAGCACAAAACTCCAAAGAAATGAAGACATCAACATCTCAGCACTCTCAGGTATGGTTCCTATCAATGATAATACTTGGCTAATTGACAACAGTGCCTCCAAGCACATGATATCTAAAATCATCTAACACACTTCATTGAGAAAGAGACACATCTACATGTTGTCATTGGAGATGATGTTAGATATAACGTGAAGGGAGTTGGAACTTCCACCTTCCAATTAGATTCAGATATGCAACTCAAATTAAAAGAGGTTCTATATGTACTGGGAATGAAGAGAAACCTTGTCTCTATATCAGCCCTTGAAGACAAAGGTTACAAAATTACTTTCTCAGAAGGAAGACTCCTTGCATGGCACAAAGACTCTCATATCAGCTCTTCCAAAGTAATTGGTGTCAGAGAAAACAACTTATACAAGTTGACCATCAAACCAGTTCAAGCCTTACTACATGACACGATCAACCTAAGTGAGTTATGGCATAGAAGACTTACTCACATTCATTATAGAGCTCTTCCAGCTCTAGGGAAAATGGTAATAGGTCTACCAGAGATTCAGATCCATCTTGAAGGTGTTTGTAAAGGTTGTTCCCTTGGTAAAAATGTTAAAGGATCCTTTCCTAGCAGTGATAACTGATCCAAGGAAATCTTGGACTTGATACATTCATATGTATGTGGGCCAATGATTGTTGCATCCTTAAATGGGTACTTGTACTATGTACTCTTCATAGATGACCACTCCAGGAAAACTTGGATTTACTTTCTGAATAACAAGGATGGAGTCCTTGCTAAGTTTCAAGAATTCAAAGCTCAAGTTGAAAATCTGACCAGAAGAAAAATCAAATTATTGAGATCAGACAATGGAGGAGAATACACCTCAAAAGAATTTATCAATTTTTGTATTGAAGCAGGGATCAAGAGGGAGCTCACAGTTCCATACAATCCTCAACAAAATGGGGTTGCTGAAAGAAAGAGTATAACTATCATTGAGGCAACTAAAGCAATGATACATGATCAAAGTCTACCCATGACCCTATGGGTTGAAGCATGTATGACAACAATATATGTTCAAAACCGAAGTCCTCATCATATCCTGAAGAACATTACTCCAGAAGTAGCATTCACCAAGGTGAAGCTTGAGATAGGACACTTCAAAATATTTGGATGTCTAGTAAACCTTCATGTACCCAAAGAAAAGAGATCAAAACTAGAACCTTCAGGAAGAAAGGGTACATTTGTAGGATACAGTGAATCCTCAAAATCATATCGAATCTACATCCGAGGTCAGAGACAAATTAAAGTAAGCAGAGAAGTTACTTTTGAAGAAGTAGCCTTCCAGAAATCCAGAGAAGCACAGATGGAAATAGATGGTGAAACAATACCTTCTCCTCATTCAACGGTTCAGAGGGAGATAGATATTGTTCCAGATGAGCCAATAGCCCCAGTTGATCCAGTTCCTCCAGCAAATTCGGTTGCCCCAAGTAATGTACCTAGAATTGGACATAAAAGACCTGCTTGGGCATGTCAAACTTTAGAAGAAGCAGATAGGCATAAAGCTCCACAAGGAGCAACTAGAGAAAGCAAGAGGCCTAAAAGATTCTCAAGCTACCTTTCAGCAATGACTCACATTATTGATTCAGAACCAACTTGTCATGGAGAAGCCTTAGGTGAGCAAGTTTGGCAAGATGCCATGACTGACGAATATCAATCTATACTAAAGAATGATGTATGGGATGTTGCCCAAGACCAGAAGGAAAGTCCATAGTAACTTCCAAATAGATTTACAAAATCATACATGTTGTTGATGGAAGCATTGAAAAATATAAAGCAAGATTTGTGGCCAGAGGGTTCTCTCAAATAAAGGGAGTCAACTATGATGAGACTTTTGCACCAATAGCCAGATATACCTCCATTCGATCCATCATTCCACTAGCTGCTTCCATGGGTTGGAAGCTACATTAGATGGATGTAAAGACAACCTTTCTCAATGGTAAAATTGAGGAAGAAGTCTATATTGAATAGCCAGAAGGTTTTGTTATACACACCGAAAAATCTCATGTATGCAGATTGAAGAAAGGCCTATACGGTCTAAAACAAGCCCCATGTGCTTGGTATGAGAAAATGGATGGTTTCCTAATGAGTTTGGGTTTTAACAAAAGCACAACAGACTCAAACTTATATTATCACATTGATGGGAATGAGTGTTTGATTCTAGATCTATATGTGGATGATCTTTTCATCACCGACACAGAGAGACTCAATGCTGAATGCAAATAGGCACTAACTGCCAAATTTGAAATGAAGGATTTGGGCCAAATGCATTATTTCTTGGGACTAGAAGTATGGCAAAGATTAGACGAGATTTTCCTAAGTCAAGGAAAATATACTTTGGAGGTTCTGAAAAGATTCAAAATGACAGAATGTAAATCCATGCCTACTCCAATGGTAATGGACTTAAAGAAGATGAATGACACTGATTCAGGAGACGTAGATCTACATTTATATTGACAGCTTATTGGATCCTTGATGTATCTGGTTAACACCAGATCAAAGATTTGCTATGCAGTAAACGCGCTTAGCCATTTTATGAGCCAACCAAGACAGAAACATTGGATAGCTGCAAAACACGTATTGAGATACTTACAGGGCAAAATTGGTTATGCCCTAAGATATGCAACAAATGTGGACCTAAGTCTGGAAGGATATGCTGATGCAGATTGGGCAGTGTTGCCGTCCTTATACACACTTGCAAACGTGAGTTGAGTTTGGTTCACTCAGTGTGTCCTTGGAGGCACAATGCCTAGGTTCATAGCCCATGCTGTCACTTTGACCGAAACCTCTTCCATCTAGGCTCACTCCTAGGGAAGCCAAAGGGGGTAGACCATAGTTACTAAGTGTGTTAGAGTTAGGTTCTAGGAGTTAATTTAAATTTGTTAAGGTTAGAGGGGATTCTAATCCTAAGATGCTAAGAAAACCATGCAAGATGCAAGGGTTAGCATGAGAAGAAAGCCTTTTCCCTAGGGCAACTAAGACTAGTGCCTAGAAATTGGGCAAGGGGTCAACTATGTTAAAGGGTGTTTCTTTACAAAGATTACAAGTTGCAATTTTACAAGAAAGAATAACTCAATAAAATAATACCATATACAACTACTTACAAGATTTACAATTTAAAGATGACAGATTACAAATTACACAAAGAAAACTAACCATGTTTATTTTCAATGTGTGCAGGATACAAAAGAATCAAATCACATCACCATTTACACGAGATTATCATCAACACATTACTTCATCAACAGATTCCAAAGTTTGAGAGAATTAAACACAACTATTATGAAGAGTATTGGAGACAATCTACACTCTTGGTTATTAAGCCCCCCAAGTATTCTATTAGATTTGGTCAAGGGTTTAATAGGTAGGCTTTTCTTAAGAATTACAACTTTTATTAGCTTTCACCAAAGCCTCCTCCTCCTGTTGCCAAATCACTGTTGGACGCTCAAGATGGTATGGCAATGAGGCCAAGCCTAGCAGAACCAGTCAGCCCTGACAGTAAGAGTACTTCCCGGAGAGGACACACACCTGGTGCGCCACGGGGCAGTCCCCTGCCACTACCCTCCATTGTTTTCCTCAAACCCATTTTAGATGGTGAAGATGGTGGTCTAAGGTACCCTAAAGTAGTCTATTAAGTATATATAACAATTAGGTAGACTTTTAGATGATTTAAAGAGTGTTTAGAAGGTTTTAAAGTACCTTTTAAGTGCAAACTAAAGAGATGGCCGAAACTGTTATTTGCTCAATGAGTGTGTTGCTTAAGCTTAAAACAATGAGTGAATCAACACATGTAAAGAAAAATAATAGATGGCTAAAAGAAATAAAGATTATCACATGCACAACAATAGAAGTTTGCTTAGAGACAATAAATAAATGGAAAGAACAACTTGCCTTAAAGAGATGAGAAAGAAAATTATTAAGTGTGTTTGCCTACTTAACCATTCAATAAATTCCTAGCCCAAGACGTGGCTACCAATAGATATGAACAATGAATCAATAAACCACTTATGTGTTAAGCACTTTAAGATGTATTAAGCATGAATATTAAAACGTGTGCTTAAGAGAGAGATTAAGAGCTTGAAAAGAAACTAAGCAAGATCCAAATAGAAAAAATTAAGTGTGTTGCCCAATGGGCTTAAGATGATGAGATTAGATCTAAAACATAAGAATTAGGAAAATTAAACCATTAGATCCATCACATTCACATCAAAAGTAAAGCATTAGCGCTTATCCTTACCTCTTTGGGGTGTTCCTCTCCCAACTAGGTAGGTTGTTAATTTATCTTGGCTTAGTTAAGTTAAATATTCTTCGATCTTAGTTATTAGGGCAAAGAAATGAGAGATGAGCAAGAGGAAAAGTAAACTAATCTACAAGCTAATCTATAAACAATCAAGCAAACCCCACATCAAGGTTGAGAAGGTGTCCTCACCTTCTAAACCTTGCGGCCAAGCTAGAAAAAACAAAAAAAATGGAAAGGAACGCTAGATCTAGTCTACGTCCTACCTACCCACAAGCTTAAAGAAGAGGGGAGGCCGTACCACTTCCCCTCTTACACTTTAAGCTTGAACAATCAAGCAAGCAAAAGGAAAAGTGCACTTCTAGGCTAGAAAAAGACAAGGAGGGGTTAGAGATAGCTACCAAACTCCCCCAAGGGGTCTTGAAGTGTTGTGTGTGTCTCTTTGGGGCAGCCAAGAGCCTCCAACCAGATCTGATATACCTGTAAAAACAAAAAGCTTTGCTTGCTAGGATGGCTACACACAACCAAATAATGTAAAGGAAACCCTTGGCCTTTTGGGACAAGAACTTTCCACAATACAAGATATAAAATTTTATTTGATTTTAACCTATCTAAACCAAGATATGCTAGTCGAAAAAGAGACGGATGTACAACAATATAAGAGAAAAGTAATAGATCTAGATAGTTGGAGTGTGAAGAAGCTTCAAGTGACCCTTCCCTTCTAGAAGGAGTTGCCAATGAAACTTTAGAGGTGAACATGCAATATCCTTTCAAATCCAAGCATACAAAAGACAATACGTTGATGTAATGATATTAAACAACACTTCAATTTAATTCAAACATCAAGATATATAGACCAATAGGCATACGCTCTACCAAGCCTACTTAGATAACACTTTACCTAAGATCTAGTGTTGCAATAAATAATAAAGAACATTAAACAATATTACCTCCCATGCATAAGAACAATAAGCATACGCTTTACTCTTCTTTTTGTCCTCCAAAGCTTCCAAAATATTATTACCAAAGAAAGTGATCTTGGAGAGGAATACTCCAAAACCCTAGAGCAAGAATGACAATGAAATGACAAGAGAGAGAGAGGAAAATCAAGTAGCATAACAATAGCTCAAGATATGGTGAGTTGGGGAGGAGAAAAGAGATCTATTTATACTTGGAAAGGCAAACCTACCTCTCTTGGATCTAAGCCAAGTGTCCACCACCAAGCAATAGAGTAGATCTCTAGGCTAGGGCGCACCTCCTAGGGCTTGCACAATAGATCTAGGGTGTAGAAAAATAGAGAAATTAATTATATAGATCTAATGGCATGAAGGAAGCATGGGATTCGTGCCATGGGATGTGAAGAGACTCAAATAATTTTTAAATAATTATTTGTGGAGTTTCTAGATGAGGGAGGGCACACCTCTTGGGATGAGGAGAAGGTGATGAGAGGTGAGAAATGATTGTAGGGTGTTGGGATCACACAAAATCTCAAGGAGAGGTGTGGGGATCCATGCTAGGGTGAGGTGAAGAGTCTCTCACAAACAAAAAACGTAACTTTTATTGGAGAGACAAAAAGGAGGGCGTAACTCTCTTGGAGAGTGCTCCCCATGGTCAAAAATCAACCCAAATGTAAGTATGGGTGATGTGGAGTGAAAGGGATCACCTCTAGGGGTGATAAAAAGGCTAAATGAAGTGAAGTATTAAGAGAGGGGGCCACACCCAAGTCACAATTAAATTAAAAAAAAAAAATGTCAATCCCCCTAGGGGGGCACAACTTTTGAGTGTGGAGGTGGCAAAAGGGGTTAAACAAGGTTGAAAAGGGTTGGGAGGATAAGGTTATTCTTAGGGAGTCTCTATCTAACCATCATTTCAACATTTCACATAATCTAACTCATTATTACAATTTTACATTTTGCCATGTTTGGACTTTAGCAATTAAAATTGTTGTTTTTGACTGACTGACACTCCGGGTGGACTAACCCATGGACAAAGTTGTCTGATCGAGCTGAAACTTGGTCCATGGATGTAGGGGG
>JASDQU010370672.1:51789-63876 GCA_032191745.1 Picea mariana | reverse complement strand
TGTTCCCAAAATGCAAAAGGAAAAAGACCGAGGGAGATCCTTAAACCCAAGCAACATTTATGCCAACTCATGGTCCAATCAACTTATATATGTGAAGTATGCAGCCATAAACACAAACATAGAAAGGATAATCTCATCCTAATTTGAACTACACAACTAATCAACACTGCTTCTGCATGAATTCTCTGAGTTTTAACTCTGAGTCAGGAAAGAAGTCGTAAATTCCTCAACTAGATGGAGGTTGAGATTGAAAAGCAAGTTATCAAGAATAGAATGTGGAAATCCTGGAGGAGGTATAGCAGAAATCAATTTTGACAAAGTAAGACAAGAAATGTATCAATGCTTGGACAATGGATGCTTTGATATTATATTTACTGCCACCTTATCTGCATTACTAGATGGTTTTCCCATGACCTCTTCCATGCTCCACTCCTTAAGTAAGCTAGGCAGGGACTTGCAGAATAACAAGACATTAAAGGATGGACATTATCAATGCTAAATAAACTTGACAGGGCAACTCTGACAGTTAAAGCTGCTACATTGTTCTGTCAACATGTATCATAGTAGTAGCTGTGGATCCCAAAGGAAGAACAACCATTATTATTTGGCCTAGGATGGGTTAGAGAAGGGGGAAGAAGAGGATTATGAGGCTGGTGGAACGAGCAAATAAAGATGCCAGGAGCATATTTTCAGAACCTTTGTCGTTCAACTCCCATTTAGTGGTTAGTTTTGGTTTGGGTCATTTGAGTTTAAGTTTTGGCAACTTATCTGCAAGGGTTTCATCCAAAAAACCTACTATGGATCTTAAAAGATTTAAAATATCAGTTTTAGTTTAGGATTCAAGAGTCTTTTGGATTTGCATCCATATGTTTTAGTACTAAATAGTTCGTAAATTGTGGAAGCTCAGGACTTGTTGATTTTGATGTATAGTTTTATAGTTAATGAATTTACACCTTCAATAGATTTCATAATCTGTGTCTGATTTTTGAGTGACATTGTTAGATTTTAAGGGCAAAATATAGACTAGCTAGGAACAAAAATATTTTTAATTTTATTTGCTACTGTAATTCTGGATCAACAATATATTCAAAACAAAAATTCTGATGTAAACAATTAATAACAGAAATCACATCAAAGATCTAAGTATTACCTTAGCAAAACAAAGAACAGATTTACCTGATGTGCTTGTTGTTATCCTCTTTTCTGTATGCTCAGAAAAAGCTTTAAGGGTCATGGATCAAACCCTCAGGGGTAGATCTCATCATGATCTTTTGAACAGTTTTTCCAAGAAGAACTTAGGGAAATATCAGAAAACTAACCAGCATACCAATCATCAAGTACATGGCTGAAACAAGGACACCACTGTCCAATCTAGAGGCTGAAAAGAGGCCACTAACAGCCTTAACAAAATCTGTCCAAGAGTATAGTACTGCTACAGCAATAGACAGAATTAAGTAGTAGTTTTAGGGCTGCCTCCACAAACCCTGATTAGGGTACAACCTGTTGTAGAATACACAGGTCACAAAAGGAGGACAGCGAAAACATACAGGTGGTACCAACAATAAAACAGGGACAGGATACAAGTGGCACCAGCCAGGAGAGAACCAGGGCAGTACCGACAAGCAAGGTGGACAACAGCAAGGAGAGGGGGAAAAACCCCAAACAACACCCAGAATCGACCTGCGACAGGCTAAGGAAGACCCTTAGGGGTCAGGGGCTGCAAGGGGCAAGGGAGGTAAGCCCACGGAGGCCACACCAAGAGAGCCGCACCACTTTAATGACCGGAACAAGGGAGCCGCAACAAAACTGTCCTAAAGGAGGGCCACACCACTTCAATAACTAGAGCAATAGAAGGAGCCGCAAAAACCTCAGACCAAACTCGGCTAGGAGGAAGAAGAATGAATGTGAGAGTGAGGGTACAACCTGTTGTAGAATACACAGGTCACAAAAGGAGGACAGCGAAAACATACAGGTGGTACCAACAATAAAACAGGGACAGGATACAAGTGGCACCAGCCAGGAGAGAACCAGGGCAGTACCGACAAGCAAGGTGGACAACAGCAAGGAGAGGGGGAAAAACCCCAAACAACACCCAGAATCGACCTGCGACAGGCTAAGGAAGACCCTTAGGGGTCAGGGGCTGCAAGGGGCAAGGGAGGTAAGCCCACGGAGGCCACACCAAGAGAGCCGCACCACTTTAATGACCGGAACAAGGGAGCCGCAACAAAACTGTCCTAAAGGAGGGCCACACCACTTCAATAACTAGAGCAATAGAAGGAGCCGCAAAAACCTCAGACCAAACTCGGCTAGGAGGAAGAAGAATGAATGTGAGAGTGAGAGGAGATGTCTCTCCTTTTTATAGTTTGGTAGGTAAGTTAGGGTTAGTTAAATTAGCCCTAACTTTAGGGTTAGATTAAACCCTATCAAAATAAACAAATAAACAATTAATATTTTATAATTAAAATATTAAATGTTTAAATTATAACAAGTCAAGGAACCAAAAACAAGGAGTCTAGCTTTCAAACCAAAAACCCACTCAACAAATAAGGGAGACGAAACTCAAGCAAGGGGAGTTCAGGACCAAGGTAAGTTCTTCTTTAATGGAAGAATGTTCACAGAGTCTCATGATATAACTTATAAGCTTTTATCATCCCAACATAAGAGGAATGTCGATGATGTGATCATGCCCTTCTTCTTAACTACTCCTAGGTCTCATGGACCATCCCGAGAGAGAAGAGGCTCACACATTATCTCGGCTTGGTACTTAACCAAGAAACTGCTTGGTCCCAGACCAGGATACCCCATAATGCAACTAGGGGCCCTAGATCACAACTAAGGTCTTATCCACCAAGGTACACAACCAAGGATCAATCCAAGCACTGAGCAAGGATTCCTTGGACCACATCCAGGGGCCCTAGAACACATCTAGGGACTTATATCATCAAACTACTTGGTCCTTGACCAAGAATCCCAATGATACACTGGGGGCCCTCACTAGGGTATTTTTCCATGGCTCTAATTGCTTGGTCCTAGACCAAGAACCCTAGGAGTGTATTGGGGGCCCTAGATCTCAGCTAGGGTCTTTGCCATCCTCCCGAAGAATGGCTCTTGCAGTTGTATTAATTTTAACACTCCCTCTCAGCAAGAGAGGCATTCTCAGCAACACCAAGCTTGTCTCGAAAGTACACAAACTTTGTCAACGACAGAGGCTTGGTCAAAATATCTGCAGTTTGTTCCGCCGTCAGAACATACTGAATACTGAGTATGTTCTTTTGTACCATGTTCCGAACATAGTGATATCTCATCTCAATGTGTTTCAATCTGTCATGAAACACAAGATTTTCAGAGAGATTTATACAACTCTGGTTATCACAGTGAATTACTGTGGGTTCCAGCTCAGCACTGAACAAATCTGAGAGTAGCTTTCTGAGCCACATTGCTTCTCTACTAGCAACACTTGCAGCAATTTATTATGTCTCTACAATGCTTTGGGCTATGGAGCCCTGCTTCCTGCTGGACCAAGAGATCATAGCTGAACCCAAACTGAAACAATATTCGGAAGTGCTCTTCCGATCCACTGTACTGTCCATCCAATCTGAATTTGTATAGCCATGAAGCATTACATCTCCACTGGAAGTGTATCTGAGCCCATAGGCTATAGTCCCTCGGACATATCTGAGAATATGCTTAGCAACAACCATATGAATGTGTTTCGGCTTACACATGAATTGGCTGAGGGCATTCACTGCGTAACAAATGTTCGGTCTAGTGTGTACTAGATACATCAAGGACCCAATAATCTGACAATATACTGTAGGGTCTTCTGGATCTGAACCTATAGCTTGATCATGTAACTTCTTTAGGTTAGAAATCATAGGTGTGGTCATGGACTTATAGTCCAGCATCCCAAATCTGCGAAGCACATCAACTGCATACTTACTTTGTGAGAGAAAAATCTCACCAGATTTCTGCCACACCTCTAAGCCAATAAAATAATGCATAAGACCCAAGTCCTTAATTTCAAACTCTGTTGATAACTCCCTCTTAGTCTGAGCTATCATATATTCCTCTCCAGTAAGGAACAAATCATCCACATATAAAACCAAGATAACATGATGATTCTTCACAATCTTTATATAAAGATTAGGGTCTGCTATACTCTTGGAGACCCCAAGACTCTGAAGAAAACTGACAATTCTTCCATACCAAGCTCTCGAAGCTTGTTTCAATCCATACAAGGATTTCTTGAGTTTGCAGACATGGGATTCTTTCCCATGGATCACGAAACCCTCAAGCCGCTCGATATAAACCTCTTGCTCAACTTCACCATTAAGAGAAGCAGTCTTAACATCCATTTGGTGAAGTTTCCAATTAAAAACTGAAGCAAGAGAGATGATGATTATGATAGAAGTATACCTGGCAGCAGGAGCAAAGATCTCGTCATAATCAATTCCTTCTTTCTGAGAGAAGCCACGAGCCACAAATCTAGCTTTGAATTTTTCAACACTGCCATCTGCTGCATGCTTTATTTTGTAAATCCATTTAGAGGTTACTACAGATTTGCCTTGAGGTCTTGGGACCACTTCCCATACATCATTCTTCAATATTGACTCGTACTCTTCTATCATGGCATCCTTCCACACTTTATGTTTGGCAGCCTCATCAAAGCTGGAAGGTTCTGAGTCAATCACAAGATTCAACTGATCTATCAAAACTGAGTATTTATCTAGCTTCTTGCTTTCTTTGAAAGTACCTTTAGGTGCTGCATGCTTTTCTCCTTCCTTTAAAACTTCATGGCACCATGTTGGCTTCCTTTTGACAGGAGGTTTCTCTAGGGGAAACTCAACAGAATCCCTTATGGGATCCACTGAAGGCTCTCTGGCCTCCTCCCTCTGCTCATCTGAAAGTTGTGAATCTGAAGGTTCTGGAGATGGAGCTTCCTGCTCCTCTGTATCACATGGAAGTTCTCTGGAACGACGAAAGGTGGCTTCCTCATGAAAGATCACATCTCTACTGACCTCTATTTACTTTTGCCCTGGTACATAGATTCGATATGTTTTTGAGGTCTCATTGTACCCCACAAAAGTGTCTTTCTTTCCAGAGGGCTCTAGCTTAGTCCTATTTTCTTTTGGTACATGAATGTAGACAAGAGTTCCAAAAATTCTCAATGATCAACTGAAGGTTTCTTGCCCGTGAAGACTTCTTCTAGAGTTTTCTTTTCCAAGGCTTTATGAGGACACCTGTTCTATATATAGACTGCAGTACTCGCAGCTTCGGCCCAAAGAGACAATGGAAGGTTCTTATCATATATCATGTCTTTGGCTGCTTCACAAATTGTCCTGTTCTTTCTTTCTGCAACCCCATTCTGCCGGGGATTATAAGGCATGGTCAGCTCCCTCTTAATCCTATAAGCTCGACAAAGATCATCATACTTGTGGGAGTCAAACTCTTTTCCATCGTCTGTTCTGAAAACACGGATATGTTTACTTGTCTGATTCTCAACAAGATTCTTAAAATCCTAAAATTTGTTGAAAGATTAATCTTTAGTTTTCAGAAAATAAATCCAGGTTTTACGAGAACAATCATTGATCAAAATGATATAATAAAGACAACCATTCATGGACGGAGCAGTCATAGGTCCATAGAGATAAAAATGAATAAGATCTAAGATACCATTATTTTTTCTGTAACTGTGAGGATAAGCTTTCTTTGTATTTTTACCAAGAGCACAACCTCTACAAATACTATCATGCTCAAAAGAAAAAACTGGCATACCTGTTACCATCTTTTGCAAACCTAGGAGAGCATTATAGTTGAGATGTCCAAACCTTCTGTGCCATAGTTCGCAGGGGTTGATCATCTCATGAGCTAATGCTTGAATAACTTGACCAACGACTTTGTAAAGTCCACCTTCTTGAGCTCCGATTGTCATGGTTGAGCTCATACTTTCATTTGAGGGCCACATAAGAGCCTTTCCTTTGGAGAAGGCTACTGAATACCCTTTACTTTCTAGAACTGCAACTGAGATAAGATTTTTCTTTAATCCAGGAACATAAAGAATTTGTTCAATATGAAATACATTACCTGACTGAAGCTGAAAGGATTTTGATCCAATTCCTTTGATGGCATAAGGGTCATCATCACCCAATTCTACCTTCACATTGAACTTCTTATCTTGATAGTTCACAAGGTTCTATTTGAAGCCTGTCATGTGCTTGGAGGCCCCGTTGTCCACTAACCAAATTTCTTCTGATTTGGTGACAGTACCGGAGAGAGCTGAAACAAGATAACTTTCTTTGCGTTGTTCTTGTGCTTTAGTAGTAGCTTTGGTTCTCTTTCTTTGAGGCTCTTCTTCCTCAATTGCAACTGAAGCATGTAACTTGCCTTTCCGTTTCTGCTGTGAAGGAGGGTTCCTGCAGTCTTTTGCATAATGACCTAGCTTGTTACAGTTAAAGCATCTTACTTTAGATAAATGAAAATGAGAGTGAGAGTGCTTACCTTGGGGTTTCTTACCTTTGCCTTTGTGCTGAGGAAACCTCTTCCATTTCTTGGATTTGACTGAAAAAACATGGTCTTTCACCATTGAGGGTTCATTTATGCTTTTAAGTCTACCCTCTTCTTCCAAGCAATCGTGCCATAATCTCTCGAAGTTGGGCTGAACTTCTCTTCCATTTACTGATGAGAGAAATGTCTCCCATGATTTAGGAAGACCATCTACTATTGTTTGTACAAGGTCATCATCATCTACTGCAACTCTAATTGCTGCAAGTTGATCTCTTGTTTGGGCAGTTTTCGAAAAGAAGGCAGAGATGGTTTCATCCTTTCCCATCTTTAATGTACGTAGTTGTTTCTTCAAAGTCCTCTTCTGAGTTGGGGCCTTCTTTTCATATAGATTTGCTAGGGCATCAAAGCATTCCTTAGCTGTCCTTAGATGAGCAATAAGAGGCATCATGTTGCCTTTAATTGAGTAAAAAATGACCCTCTTGGCTTTGGCCTGCCTCTTCTTATAGGCTGCTCTTCCTGCATTTGAAGTAGGTTCTTCCATCACCTTGGTAACCAACTCATCCAAGTCACCTTCTTCTAGGATATTAAAGACCCTAGCCTTCCAGGCTAAGTCACCTGACACGGGACACGAAGGACACGAAAATACGAGTATCCGACATGGGCACAACGACCCCTAGAAATAGGACACGGAGGACACATGCAAAAATGAAATAATTAAACTGTAAACATTTACATGATGATGATACAAATTCAATCATACAACTAGTACTAACTTAGTAACTACTAAGTTACTAAGTTACTAACATAAATGATGGCATTGCTAACTCAACACTGTTGTCCAAACCCATATCATGAGGAAACACATCCCACATCTTTGTCTTTCCATTCAATCACTCTTCTCTCTGCCCAGTGCCTACAAATAAGACAGAGATTGGTGTGCACATACACCACTAAGTCACTTGACATGATGACAAAGAAAAGAGTTCAACAAAAGAGTTTATACTTGAGTGAAGGGTACATTTTTACCAGGGTCGTGACAGAAGAGTTCAACAATCAATGCCACCAACATCGAGGTACATAAAGAGCATGATGCTCTTGATTAAATGCCAGTTCCATACCCTCTGACATGATAGAATCCAGTGAAAACATTGCAATCCTACTAATCTTGAAATCTTGAAAACTGTTATGTCTGTTGAATTTTGAATGGGACCTAAAATTCTACTTTTCCATATGAAGTCCAATGAGGTTGAAACCACTCTCAAACATCTTGAAACAATTAATGGTAATGTTAAAAATTTAAGTAAAAGGATGAAAATGAAAGATAAAGGAGAATGTCACTTTTACCATTGATTACTAGGGCGGGTGAAATGGAGGGGGTGGCGACCTCTTTAAATAGAATTAGTAAGGCAAAATAACCCTTAGTTGCACACTAAAACACCTCACAACTGCAACTTGCATGAGAAAACATGAACCAGGGTCTTTTTCTGAGCAGGACACGTTTCCTATTTTCAGGACACACGTGTCCTGTGAACATGACATGTTCTAAACACATATCCAACATGTGTCCTACCGTTTCGTGTCCGACGCGTAGAATACGCAACACGAGGGGGGGTTTGGACATGTCAGGTGACTTAGCTTCCAGGCATTGAAGTTTGAAGCCCCTTCAAACCTATCTTTTGCTTTGACTGAAGATGAAGCCATACTGAAAACGAGATATGATATAAAACAAGCTTACTGCTAATATGCAAAACAAACCCTTAAGTGTGGATCCATGCAGGCTCAAAAGTCTGCCACAATTGAGCTCTTTTCATGCCCTAAGCTCTGATACCATGTTAGATTTTAAGAGCAAAATATAAACTAGCTAGGAACAAAAATATTTTTAATTTTATTTGCTACTGTAATTATGGATCAACAATATATTCAAAACAAAAATTCTGATGTAAACAATTAATAACAAAAATCACATTAAAGATCTAAGTATTACCTTAGCAAAACAAAGAACAGATTTACCTGATGTGCTTGTTGTTATCCTCTTTTCTGTATGCTTAGAAAAAGCTTTAAGGGTCATGGATCAAACCTTCAGGGGTAGATCTCATCATGATCTTTTGAACAGTTTTGCCAAGAAGAACTTTAGGGAAACATCAGAAAACTAACCAACATACCAATCATCAAGTACAAGGCTGAAACAAGGACACCACTGTCCAATCTAGAGGTTGAAAAGAGGCCACTAATAGTCTTAACAAAATCTATCCAAGAGTATAGTACTGCTACAACAATAGACATAATTAAGTAGCAGTTTTAGGGCTGCCTCAACAAACCCTGATTAGGGTACAACCTGTTGTAGAATACACAGGTCACAAAAGGAGGACAGCGACGACATATAGATGGCACCAACAATAAAACAGGGACAACATACAAGTGGCACCAGCCAGGAGAGAAGCAGGGCGGTACCAACAAGCAAGGCAGACATTAGCAAGGAGAGGGGGAAAAACCCCAAACAACACCCATAATAGACCTGCGACAGGCTAAGGAAGACCCTTAGGGGTCAACGGCTGCGAGAGATAGGGGACGTAAGCCCACGGAGGCCACACCAAGAGAGTCGCACCACTTTGATGACCAGAACAAGGGAGCCGCAACAAAACTAACCTAAAGGAGGGCCGCACCACTTCAATAACCAGAGCAATAGAAGGATCCGCAGAAACCTCAGACCAAACTCGGCTAGGAGGAAGAAGAATGAATGTGAGAGTGAGAGGAGAGGTCTCTCCTTTTTATAGTTTGGTAGGTAGGTTAGGGTTAGTTAAATTAGCCCTAACTTTAGGGTTAGATTAAACCCTAACAAAACGAACAAATAAACAATTAATATTTTATAATTAAAATATTAAATGTTTAAATTATAACAAGTCAAGGAACCAAAAACAAGGAGGCTAGCTTTCAAAACAATAACCCATTCAACAAATAAGGGAGAAGAATCTCAAGCAAGGGGAGTTCAGAACCAAGGTAAGTTCTTTTTTAATGGCATAATGTCCACAAAGTCTCATGATACAACTTATAAGCTTTTAACATCCCGACATAAGAGGAATGTCGATGATGTGATCATGCCCTTCTTCTTAACTGCTCCTAGGTCTCATGGACCATCCCGGGAGAGAAGAGGGTCACACATTATCTCGGCTTGGTACTTAACCAAGAAATTGCCTAGTCCCAAACCAGGATACCCCAGAACGCAATTGGGGGCCCTAGATCACAACTAGGGTCTTATCCACCAAGGTACACAACCAAGGATCAATCCAAGCACTGAGCAAGGATTCCCAGGACCACATCCAGGGGCCCTAGAACACATCTAGGGACTTATATCGTCAAACTGCTTGGTCCTTGACGAAGACCCCAACAATACACTGGGGGCCCTCACTAGGGTCTTTTGACATGGCTCTAAGTGCTTGGTCCCAGACCAAGAACCCCAAGAGTGTACTGGGGCCCCTAGATCTCAGCTAGGGTCTTTTCCATCCTCCCAGAGAATGGCTCTTGCAGCTGCATTAATTTTAACAGACATCCATAACATCAGAAGTCATTTAAATTTTAAACTACTATCCATATAGATAAGATCTTGTTATTAGGTTTGATAAAAGAATGCTCAAAATATATAATCATTTTATATTATTGGAATATTTTTTAATTGTTGTTTTTTAAATGTTGACATATAACTCTGATAGGGGACAGTCAATAAGGGTTAATTCGGGGTCCCAACAATTATGGAGCCCCCTGGAGCAAGGAAAAATTCAATTTTGACAAGGTGGCCAAAGGAAATACAGGCCTGGAGGGAGCAAGAGTTTTAAGGAACTGGGAAGGTAGAATCTTTGCTCTTTTTCATAAATTATGAGGCCCGGAAAATGCAACCAAGCTCAAATGAAGGCACTGATATCAAGAATCAACATAGATTTGAAGTGAAGTTTCAAATGCCTTGAAAATTTGAAATAAAAGGGGAGTCAAAATCATTAGTCAACTATCTAATGATAAGAATAAGAACTCCTCTTGGGTGTTAGAGGGCCATATTTCTTGGATAAAAGAGGCAGTGGGGAATCTGAAAGCAGTCAGGTTTATCCATGTAAGAAGATCTGTCAACACGTGGCAAATTGTTGGCTAATTGAGCAGTAAGGTATTGGATAGGCAAAAGCCAGAAATTAAATTTGACATATCTGAACAAGGCGGATGGAAAGATACCCTCAGCAAAATCTTGCCCATATCCCTAAGTTTAGAGGCCATGGTGTGGTTAAGAAGCGAAAAGGGGCAAAGTGGAACCTGGACAAAAGGTGTCATATGGAAAAATTTTAGTTTGCACTACTAACCATTCCTTCATTTATTTTATTCCTTGCAATTTAGATTCAGGGAGGAGCCCTTAGAGGAGGTTTCCTCTAAAATCTGTATCACTGGGAGTGTCCATCAGCTCATGATTAGACAGATGACCATGGTGGTCAATTATCTTCAGCAAGCATTGTTAAGATGGGCTTATCTTGACTCTTCACAAGGGAGGCCATTGCATCTGTCACTCTGCTCTTTACCGTTCCCTGTGCAACTGATGTTCCTCGTCTTTGTGGGGGATGGTAGAGTCAAGTCAGCAAAGAGGAAGGGGATTGCTCAAGGAAGGTGGTGGGTGGCCCATCTACTGCAGGACTGTTGGGCTCACATGGTGAGTGGAGTTCAGTTTCAAGTACATTCAACACGTGAGAATGGTTCAATAAGTTAATGCACGATATTGGCATGCCTCAACCCAACAGTTGTTGATGATTGCAACTATGTGAGACATTCTCCAGCTTACAAACCTGTGAGATGTGGATCATTGCAACCATGAGAGATATTCTCTAGCTTACAAACCTAAGAGAAAGCCCCTGAAGAAGGTGTGTGGTTCCTATCTGAGACAGAGCTGGAATGTAGAGATGACCTCCTCCATAGAGAGAGTTGAGAAGAACTCCAAATGTTTCTCATGTTTAACGCAGTGAGAAAGGTGATCTGCAAAGTTGGACGTGACCGTGGCTGAGCACAAGGTGAACGTGTGAAATCCCAAAGTGTTGGGTGCATTGTCATGAGAATAGAAATGAAGATGATGTATTAGCCTCCTCTGAGCAGAAGAGTTGATGAGAAACTCCAGATGACTGTCCTGTGTAATGCAATGGAAAAAAAGATCTGTTGAGTGGACGTGCCTCTGGACGAGCACAGGTGAACATAATCCTAGTGGCTGAGCACTAGTGAAGAAGTGGTTTTTCTGTGTAATGCAATGAGCCAGAGATACGGACATCCCTATGGATGTGCCCCTAGTGGATGAGCACTAGTGGGTGTACAAGATCCCTTGCTATATTGTTCAAGAGTTAGACCTGCCTGTAACCCTAATTGTAATGTAAAGGGTACAGGTCGGCCCCACCTTAATGTGACTGGTAATTAATGTAAAAGATAATTAATCTGGTTAATATTAATTATATTATAAGCTAGTGAGGTCGGCCATGTTATGCCAATAGACACTTTTGTTGGCAGGTTCAGGTTAGTATAAGTAAAGGTAAATTCCCCATTGAGGAATCGGATCTTTCATGTGAGTTT
>JASDQU010370672.1:33145-49815 GCA_032191745.1 Picea mariana | reverse complement strand
ATGGTTGTAGTCTTATTTTCTTACATGTATTTATAATTTGCTGAATCAAAACCCTAGGTGACAAGCACACAAGTAGGTCCTTGTCTCATGTCCCCTAAAAGAGAAATTTTCAGCCATTGAAGAAGGAAGGAAGAGCCTAGCCATAGCTACACTCTCATTTCTTCTTCTCCCTGAGTTAGCCGTACTTTCGAGAAGTCAAGAAGGAGGAGACGTCCCAGGCCTAGGTTATCTACACCTAGAGCCGTTCTTCTTCTAGGGTTTAGTGATAGAGCCTTGCTGTAGCAACACTCTCCCTCACTACACTCTCTTGTCTTGATTTATCTTTCATGCTAGCCGTTTTTGCCAAGTTAACCTAAGGAAGGAGGAGAGAGCACGAGGCCTTGCTTTGGCAACACCGGAGTGAACCTCTCTCCCCTAGGGATTTGATTCTGGGGCCTTGCCATAGCAGCACTTCAGAACTTTTCCTCCTAGTCCTTAGCCGTCCTCCTTCAACCCTTGCGTCCTCTATTAAACTGACTCCATTAGCCCAAAGACACTGATCTTAGACCTCCAGCATTGAAGTGAAAGTGGTCAAACAAACTCTCAAACTCTTTTCTAAATTGAAACCCTAACTAACTACTAATCCTAAGTTGCTGACGTCACACCTGAATATTTCATCTTTATGCAACAACGTCTTGTTTTAAGAGCAATTGAATGGTGATTTAGGCATTAATTGATGGTGTGTTGATTTTTTACATTGAATGCCATGTCATTTCAGTATCTATTGAGGAAGTGATATTATTTGCATTGCTATATTGATAAACATTGACTTCGTCAATATTTATTGCCCTAATTGCTTATTTGAATATCAGATAGTCTTATGAAGTACTAACTCATTGAATTATAGCTTGCATATATTGGTTTGCTGTTGCTTTGTTCCGGGCAGGTGTTCTTCTTTGGGACTTCACTTCATTATTGGCTGTTTAGCCGGGACTATCTGTTTTGGTGGTGACCTGTGAAGGGAGAAACTTTACCTTTGTCCTTTTAACTTTTGCTTCTTCAAAACTCCAGGTTACCGGGACGTCTCCCTTGGGCTTGACCTCCCTAAAGAGAAAGAACCTCCCCATCGTGGTGACATTGGGTGGGATAGGTTCCTGTTACGCCAGTTTGACCTCCATCTTATAGCCAATTGACCTAGCTACAAACTGTGCGATAACAATACCCACCTTGGCCAAAACGGTAGGCTTGTCCTCCACTTGTGCCATTGTTGTGGGGTTGTTCTTTAATTTTCCAAGTCTTTTAAGTTATTTATTTTACCCACACCTTGCAAAGAGATTGGCCTAAGCCATCCTTGCAATATCGTGAAGGCTTGTCTAACTGTTTAATTCATTGCAAAGTAATCATATTTGTGCTTCACCTCTGCCCCGTATTCCCTCCCCTTGCCACTTAGTGGATCTTGAGTAACTAAGAAATGACAAAGAATTGGAGAGTAGTTTAATTAGGCATCCAATTGTTATTGTTTCCACCACCAAAAGGGTGACTTGGGAGGCTACAGGGGGTTGAAGTCGGGGACGGTTTCGTGGCACTATGTGTCCTCCTTGCTTGAGTGCCCAAACATTCTAGATTTGACATGTGGAGCTAGGGAATGACCTTGCTTGTCCTTCTTCTTGAGCATCCAACAATTCATTTTGGTTGAGGGGATAACAATTTGGGGTAGTCACATAGTTTAGGCTTGTATCTCTCACACTTTAATCCCCCTAATTCAAGAGAGACTTAAAACCTATTAAAATCAACGAACTACATTCACAACATTGCACTTCAAGTTTAACTATTTACTTTCAAAGCAATCTCACTATTTCAAGTTTTGCAATTTTACATTTCAAGCAATTTACTTTCCATGTGATTTTACTTTCCAAACAATCTCATGTTCTAAGTTACATTCTTTCAAGCACTTTATTTCATTGTGAATATTCACATGTATTAGAGATTCTTTATTTTTGGTTGCAAGCATTCTTTGTTCATTTGAAAATAATTGTCTAAAGCTAATAGTCATCTCACTATCTAATTCATTGTGTAGATATTTCATGTCTTATTCCATGTTGTAGATATATATTTCTTTCTTTCATTGTGAATATTCACATGTATTAGAGATTCTTTATTTTTGGTTGCAAGCATTCTTTGTTCATTTGGAAATAATTGTCTAAAGCTAATAGTCTTCTCACTATCTAATTCATTGTGTAGATATTTTATGTCTTATTCCATGTTGTAGATATATATTTAATTGCTCATCTCAATAAGTAAACTTTGGGTATATTTTAGGCACTGGTCTATTTTATTGTATTGTAAAGAAAAGGTTTGCATGTCATTCAAAATTGCATTTGCATTGTTTGCTTTTCATTGGGGTGGGTCTCCCTAATAAAAAACCAAATTAACTCCTATATCATTAATCAAATTAACATAGTTAAGTAGGGTCTACCCCCCTTGGCTTCCCTAGGAGTGAGCCTAGACAAAAGAGGTCTAGATTGAGGTGACAGTGGGTCTAGACTTAGGCTTGTGCCTCTAAGGACACACCAAGTGGGTTGGAGTCTTCTCCATGATAGTAGGTGTGTATAAGGACAACAACATACCACATAAAGGTTTTGTACCATGAAAATAGAAGTGGTATCTCCTAGTAAACCCCACCATAAGCCAAAATAATATGTGTGAGTATTAAGATGAATAACAAATGATGAATCACCAACCAAGATATTACCATAGCACCAAAGATCATCCCATAACTATCAATCAAGGCATCGAGTGAAACCATAAACTCCTAACCATAAAGCTCCATCAACCAAAGATATGCATCCAGAAAGAGGGAACCAAATAGCAAGTGCAATTACCATCCAACCAAGGAGAAATGGGACTCTCTCAACCAAATATCTCCATCAAATGATACGATGCCATGAATAGAGGGGGCTCCATAAAGGTGAATCCCCCCATGTTGGTCCAATAGCTCCAAGGAATAAAAAAACAAATCTTCATCAATGTGATGAAAATCACAAGGTGGAACCTTATACAATATGAGGTGTAACAATAGAGTCCAACTTGGGGACATACACTCTTCTTGGGACTGCATGAGAACCCTAGAAATTTGTAGTTGAACTTGTTAAGAAGAAAGAAGAGGCAAGACCATGTGGTGGAATGGATACATATGAACATCCACAAACTCCACATACTTATTTTTTTCTTTTCCATTTTTTCAGATACATTGTCAAGAATTCAAAATTTGGTTACAACAATGCCAAAAAATATGCATGAAAGTAAACTAATACTCACATGTGTTGAGCTTATTCATCCTACCCTACTTTAACTTAGGATGAAATAATAGGCTAACTGAAATCAAATAGCCAATGCAACCATTCAAAAATATATTCAATACCATGGATCTTACCCTTGTGTTTGGTAATGATCCAAAACAAGGTTACATTAGTAGTTACATGAATATACGCTGGAATCTTTAGTACATCATGGTTGGGAAATGAATTTACATTACAAAGATGACAACCAATATAAAAATATGAACAAGAGTAGCATGTTCCAGCACATGCTTACACAATCCAATCTTAAAGAGCACTGAAAAATGACTCGAAAATGTACATGGCAGCGCATCATCAACATGAAAAATGTCTTCTAAATACCTCTCTGTTTTGCAATAAAAATATCATTCACATCTCCAAAAATTAAAAGTGTAGGCTGCTCTAACAAGAAAATGTCTTCTTCTAAGCACGAGGATGTAGTATGAGATGAAATTTCAAATCTGGAAATGAAATTTTGATCACAAAATAGATCACTGGAAATGACTCATAAAATCTGCACTCAATATCCTATTGTCCCATACAATTTACATCATTAAAAACATGATATCCAATTGAAAAATGACATGCACATTCACTGAAATCTAAAGAAGGTGGATTGAAATTTACAACACTTTCATCATCACTAACATGCTCTAAAGACTAAAACTAAAAAAAATCAACATTTTTTCTCATAAAAGAAGTCGAAATTTTTTTGAAGATATGACAATCTGAAAAACATGCTATCCTAAACAAAAATCAGCTCCCAAAAGATATTTTTCTGCTGAAAATTTATGCGTGAAAGGATGGAAAGATGATGACATATATGGTTGGAAAATGTTTGTATATTTAAAACAAAAAACATGCCCCACATGCTCTAAAAAATATGCAATGTCCATTGTCACATATGGCTGAAAAATGCTACTAGGAAAATCTGCATTATTCTCTAACATACATGGTTATCCAAGAGGATCAAAATTTGAAATATTAGTATCATTCTCTTGGTTGTCCTTTTCTTCTTGTGGCGCTGCAATAGAATCTTCAATAACCTCATGCACACCATTCACAAATTCCTCTTGATCTAGCATACAGTATTTTTTTTTAGCATACTCAAACAAGAAAATCAATGCTTCCTTTTTGCACTTTATTTTATCCAAGGGAGGCCTTAAGGGGTTCCTCTCATATGCAAGCATCATATTATCCAACTTTATTTTCTTGTCTTATCAATGCTTCCTTTTGGCACTTTATTTTATCCAAGGGAGGCCTTGAGGGTTCCTCTCATATGCAAACATCATATTATCCAACTTTCTTTTCTTGTCTTTACAAATTTCAACCCCCCAAAATGCATCATTTAGTCCTTCCATTTGATCCTCTACTTCAATCCAAAATTCTAGAAAAACTACGAGGAGATAACAAAATGAGGATATTTCCTTTGGATTGAAATTGCAATACCATTCTCTTTCATCCATTTTCATAGAAAGTGCAGACATTTTTATAATTACATTTTTATGGACAAGATTAAACTTTTCAATAAAATCCATGAAATAAACAACAAAAGGTAGATAATCATTATGATTTCCATAGAATCTTGAAGTACGTTTCTTCCATAGCTCATAATGGAACTTGTGTGGATATCCATGAATGTATGAAAAATCTAAAGGAGCAAGAAATTTGTTCCATGCCTTGCAATATGGGGTCATACTCCTTTTCTTCACCAAACTTCAATATAGAATGAAAGATATAGGGCTGGAATAAAATATGAAATATACATGATCATCATACCTCATTCCAAAATCTTAGACGTGGAGTCGCCAAGGTGAGTTCTTCAAGTGTTTGCTTGTTGTCCCGACGTCCAAAATCAGCAAGCCATCAAATGTGGGTTCGCCAAGATAAGAAGAACGCCTTCAAAACAACACCCTCATCAAAAAATGTCTCCTGGCAATGGATTTTTTCTTTGTCAACAACGCCAAAATGTTACAACAAATCTAGCACCCCCATATGATGTAAAGTTCTAAGCATCAAGGGGCTAGTTTTGTGCATTCAGGAAGGCTACCCACTGTCACCACAATAATTCTTCCTCACACTTTTGGTTGGCTCTTCTCCAACTCAAGGGGGGCTTCCCTAAAATATGGGATTGCTAAGTCTATAGAGTGGAGGCTCAAGGTGATTTTGTGAAGAGTTAGCCTAAGCAAAAAAAATGGTTGGTAAAAGTGGAATAAATATGTGGGAAAGGAATATGAAGGTAGAAACCCCAAGACCAAGTGCCTAATGACACCTTGCAAAAATGGAGTCATGGGAAAATAGATCAAAGAGGGAAAGTGCATGGGAATGTAAAGCAATAGGGGCTTCTATGCATGMCACAAATTAACCTTACCTTGCTGATTTTTATAGCAGAAAACTACCTTGGAAGGCTATAGGTGCCATACTTAAGCATTTGTTGTGAATGTGAGGTTATGTAAATCTAACAAAAAATTGGTTTATTATATGAAAGGYTAACATAAGAACAATAGAGATAAGAGGGGTAAGTCCTCACATTACTCTATTTAAATGACACATGGTTCATTATAAAGACAATCACAACATGCTATAAGGGTTTCCTAATACAAAATCAACACATAAAATATAAGTGCATTGTTATTGCAGAATTTGTACTTGTGCAAAGCCCACCACAAGATCCCCAAATCTTGCATAATAATGGCAAAATCTACCACTGTCACCTTAGTAAGATATTCTCTTGTTTTAGTGATGGAAGAGGTCCACCACAAGGGAGGCTTCCTTGGTGACCTCAAGGGAACAAATAACAAGTTTAGTAGCCAATCCTACCACCCCCTATCTTGATCACTGAATGGTTGGTCTAGGTCAAGGAATGGAAGAGGTTGTGAAGTAGTTTGTTATACCTGCTTGGAACAAGAACACTTTGCAACATATATATGACAACTTCCAAGCCAAAACATGCAATAATGACCTCTTCTAGACACCAGACAAGTTAGTTAGCTATGGCTGTTGCAAATTGCAGAAATAAACTAGTCTTATAACAGCAATAAGTATTTTGCAACAACAACAAGATAAAGTGCTAAAAAATGCCACAATTGACCATGAAAATCAAGCATATGACCAATAGAATACTATCCAATTGTTAGAGGAAATTTCTGAGTGAGTTAAGCCACCTTTAGATAAGTGTATGCAGCAAATTGATGTAAATTTAGATGGTTGCAGCAAACTTTTATAACAGCAGCAAGTAATGCAGTGAGTTTGCTAAGGTTAGAGTTAGTGTAGTTAGTAGAATGTTTGAGAGTTTTGAGAGAGAGGTTTTATCAATTAATTCACCACAAGAGTTGCTTCAAGATTAGTGCCTTTCTAGGGTTATGGAGTCTCAAATGCAACCAAGCTTGAAAGTTGATCTACTTGAAACCAAGAAGTAGGATCTAAGCCTTAAGGTGCAAACACATTTGGGCCTTAGGCTTTAGATCTTGAGGAGAAAGACATCTAAGGTGCAAGCACATTTGGGCCCTAGAAATCGTTCCTCCCTTCTTGTAGCTTCAACCAGGTCAAAGATCAAATGTCTAGGGATAAAATCCTAAAGTGCTAACACTTTAAGGCTTTAGGGTTCTAACCCTAGCAAGGACAAGTAACCACCAATTTTAGACAAATAAGACCTTGTGAGAGGAAGAAACACTTATGTTCCTCTCTTAGGGTTTCAATTAATAAGACTTCTAGCAACAAAATAACAATTTCACCATAAACATCAATAGCATAAACAAGAATTGTGGAAATTTACTTACTTCATCCAAGAGACCAAGAGAATATAACCCTAATTGCAGAAATATCTAGCCAAATCAACCAACCATCCACAAAAGATCCTTTTCCAAGCATAGCGCATGAGAGAGAAAGACTAGTAACCCCAAAAGGGTGAAAATTTCAGAAGTAGTCTCATAAATGGTGAGAGAAAGATGATGAAAAAATGAAAGTGAGGGTTAGCCTTTTTATATGAGGATACTCTCACATATTTGTCCACATAATATAACAAATTTTCAACTTAAGTGGGGCCGATCCCTCATTTAACCTTTTCAAATGCTAAAAGTGCAAAAATAAATCATAGTGAGCCACACATGTGAGACGTGAAGCCCTCTTGGGAAAGGAGGCCTCCAAAGGCCAGGTGGCATCAATTTGGAGTAGTGTGGGAGCAAGTGATGTCTTTCCTCACCAATCGTCATGCCATGCATCATTAGTATCCCAAGAAGTCATCGAACCCTAGCTGCATCATACCCTAGAAGGTGACGTCATCACCAAAATAGGGCTAGCCTCCAAGATCTAGGTGTTGCGTCCAGACCCTAGGGAGTTGCATCTAATCTTTTCCATGTCTCTGATTGTATACTGTTGCAACGTCCCTGATCCTGGTGAAAAATATGCTCTGGGGTACTCTGGGCTATGGGCTTCCATCCCATCTGTGTGCCATCGTGATTGAATCTGCTCCTACCAAGCCCATCTGTCCATCGTCCAAGGCTCCAAGGGTGTGAGAGATGATGTCTGAAGGTGGTGAGTCACTGGATGACCCACTACTCTCCATCACACGTGCCGAGGTCTTGCAAATTAAGGCACAACGTCTTGGGTACAAGCCCATGACATCTCTCAAAGAACCATGCCAGGGCCATTCAAGACAAATCAAAGCATAAGACATGGTTAGCCAAGGTTCATAAGAAACATTAGTCCTTAAAGTATGCAAAGTAAGTTGTAACCTAAGATATAAGCCATGTAAGATAATTCACCTCAGTATCCCCTTCAATCATCACACCAGCCCAGGACCCCATGTGAGTTGCCAAGTCTATGGAAGGGTCTCCATCCAACCCTATTAGGTGTGCCACCTAGACAAGAAATAAAATAACCCAGGTAGAGGGATAGGTCCTGAGGGAAGCAAGAAATAAAGAAACCTTTCAAGAGTAAGTGTGAAGGTGATGTGGTTTTGGGTTTACTTCATGGCTTATGGTGTCACTGAATCCATTTCTATGAGCGCCTTTGTAGAGGGAGTGCTTGTTGTCTTGAGATACCCTTTCCTTGGTACGTTTTTCATTTTGAATCCCTTATTTTCCCTTTCGATACCCAGTTATCATTTGCAAGTGCCCTTTATAAGGTTTCAAGCTTCATTCCTTCATTTTTTACTCAGTTGTTGTCCTTTATAATCTGGTGCATTCATTCGCATCCGGATAGGGGCGATTACCATTAGAGGGGGTAGAGCTCCAACTGGATTGAGGATTTTATGGTGGCCTTATCATTTATAGCAATGCATAAATATATGGAGCAACTGCATCAACCTCTAGGCCTTTAACCGCTTCTTCTCATGAGAGAATGGACCATGACGCATTACCGAAGTTTGGTACACTATGAGAGGCTCCAAGATGGAAAGTGTTAAGTATGGTGGGGAACAAAACGTTACCCTTGTGAGGGCCCCCCAGTAGTACCCATTTTTCTTGGGCGGTGACATAGGGCATAGAAGCTGACCACCAAGGTGAAACAAGGCAATTGACACAATTTCCCAAACCAATGATCCATTATCCAACTTTAACGAAAGATCCTCATCCGCATGTCCAACAAATTAAGCACAACACTTTGCATAAAAGAAGGACTAACATACCTCGTGGTGATGATGGCTTACCATCTCCCATACTCTGGGTTGCTTTAGTGTGATGAGCCTTGGTTGACTTGTAGCTGTAAAGGTGAATGAGGGGGGCTGCTGGGTTGCCATCTGTGAACATGTTGATCATCATCATGGTCGGGATCATGTTCTCCATTGAGGGCCATGAGACATTTTCATTTGAGAGTGAGGGGTTGGCTTAGTTGGTTAGTGCACCACCTTTAAGGCTTTGCTTTAACTTTCAAAGTCACAAGTTCAATTCTCTAGCTACCCCTAGGAATGGAGGGTAACATGCAAAACAAAGCATCACATCAAATGAAAATATACCTCCAATTCTCTATTAGTCTCTGTTTCCGCCTTATACACACCTCGGGTCACGTGGAAGAAATATTCAATCCACTGGGTGTGTCCTTGGGGGCAAGTCTCGAGTCAAGGTCTTGTCACCTAATCCTCGACTCCTTCGTCTAGGCCAACTCCTAGCGAAGCCAAGGGGGGTAGTCCCTAAGAAAATAAATCGAAGGCTTAACTAACTAAGCACAACTGTGATCTAAGAATTTATTAAGCAAGAGCAGGATGACAATTAAATCTACTCCAACAGGAGATATGACACATAAATGAAATTGCTTATGATCAAGATATATAAAGCATGTAAAGTACTTGCACAAGAATGATAGAACTTGAAAGTAAATACAATTGCTTAATGGAAATGATAAGCAATATATGAAGACCAATGTCAAATGTAAAGATTGTTGCAAGATATCAAATGCTACTGAAATGAAGATGTTGTGTATGCTCTTGACAAATTTTATTTTTAAAATGAGTTATTAAGTTTGTGGGTTTATTGTGAAATGGCTATTCTGAGTGCAAGTCCACTTATGAGTGCGAAGTGTGTGGAGTGATAAAAATAAAAGAAATCTAATCTAAAGGTGGCCCTTTAGAGGATATCCTTCAATTGGATGCAAAGAACTATGCCAAAGGTCCAACGAGGTGAATATCCCCCTGACTTCACACATAAGTTCAATACACTATCCAATACAGAGAGCAATGTCAAAGGTCCAACAAGGAGAGAATGAGTCTCATTAAAGAGTATCCCCCCGATTTCACACACAAGCTCGATGTAATGTCCCAGTTGAACAATAGCAATTATTAGATTGTCCTAGTTAAAATTAAATCCACACTGACCAATCCCCGTTCTGTATGGAACCTTACTCCAAAGATCAAGCCAAAGCTCGCAAAGGAGGGGTCAAGACATACTAAGGGAAGTTGAGGGGATGGTTTATTTCGAACTTTGAAATTGTTGAAAGTAAATTGCAAAAATCAAAATCTAATCTAAGTTAAACTAGAATTTGAAATCTAATCTAAATGTTTTGCGGTGCTGTGTGTTTATTTTATCTTTTTATATTAGCAAAATAATAAAAAAAAAACATATGGAAAGCACCATAAAAATGAGACAAAGACAAAGTTTCCCCCAGGGTAGGGGGGATTGAGATGGGCGCTGGGTAGCCCACTTATTTTTTTTTGAGGTTACAATCTTTTTAGGAAGGTTTTTGGTCCTTTTATTAATGGGGGACCACCAAACTTACAAAATTTGGAAGAAAAGATGTTAAGGAAACAAGTAAGGTGTCTTAGGTGGTCCCGGAAGCTTCGGATCCGCAAGAATTCGCCAACACTTCTTCCTATCTGCTCACTAAACCTGCAAAAACAGCAAGTAAAAGAGTATAAAAGATGCCCAAAAATACTATGGACAACTTGTTAAAAAGTGTTAGACTTTGTACAAAAATTGCCAAATGAACTATACACTAAAAATGATAAATTACAACTAACAGAGCAAGCTAAAAGCAAGCTCTCTTAGTGTGTTTTGCTTGCTGTTCAGAACAACAAACAATTGGCACTAAGATTTGCCAGATATACAATGAAAACTTTTAGAAAAAAAACTACCTTTTAACCTTATAAAAATTTGAAAGGAAAACTTGCTAAAATGAGACTTTTCCTATGCTAGATCTAATCTTTAGATGAAACTTGAAAGTACAAAAGTAGATCTAGTTTAATCTATGCATGCAAAGTAAGATATCAAAGATTTAAATTGAAGTTTCAAATCTAAACACTTGCATGCAATGAAATAGCCAAAAAAAGAGTAGATGTTCTTTGAGAAAGAGGGAAAGAAGAGCTTGTAAGCCTTGGAGTCCTTGGGCAATGGAGTCTTCTCGATGGAACACAAAGGGACTATGTCTTTTATGAATCTTGAAGTATGAGGAAGATGCAACCTAGCTCAACCTCCTCTTCAAGTACAAGAACCTGTAAACTTCAAAAACTTGCAACAAATTGTTAAATAATGGTGCTTCCTACGTATGAAATCTAGACAACATGCAATTAAACTAAATTAACATGCAAATCTTTAACCACATATGTGAAGAAATAACAAGATTTAAAAATGCAAATTAGCTTAATAAATCTTATTATTCAAAGAAAGACAAAATGATCTAAAAAAACAAACTAGTTTAATAGATCTTTTCCATATTAACAATTGAAATCAAGTAATCAAAACAACATCACCTCACAAATTGGGCACATTGACAATTAGCATCCACACATTGAGAGCATTACACCAATCTAGCCTCCAAAGCCTTTTATTCCAAATGAAATGATAGTACAATACAATGATACAACAAGCATTTCTCCCCTACTCCCACTAGCTTACAATGGAGGGGTGAGCTTGATTAAATAGCAAATTGGTGAAGATTCCAAGGAGGGGGGTGCACCACATGGACGAGGAATGAGACATTTGGGAGATGGTAAGGCAACCACCTCTCTACAAACTCCAAAAATGCGCCACGCAAGCAAGTGAGAGGGTGAGAGACATCACCACTGTTGATGATTGCAGCTATGTGAGACATTCTCCAGCTTACAAACCTGTGAGAGGTTGACCATTGCAGCTATGTGAGACTTTCTCCAGCTTACAAACCTGAGAGAAAGCCCCTGAGAAGGGTGCGTGGTTCCTATCTGAGACAGAGTTGGAATGTAGAGACGACCTCCTCCTTTTAGAGAGTTGAGAAGAACTCCAGATGATCCTCCTGTGAGAAAGGCAATCTGCAGAGTTGGACGTGCCTATGGCTGAGCACAAGGTGAACGTGTGAAATCCCAAAGTGCTGGGTGCATTGTCATGAGAACAGAAATGAAGATGATATATTAGCCTCCTCTGAGCAGAAGAGTTGACGAGAAACTCCAGATGACTCTCATGTGTAATGCAGTGGGAAATAAGATCTGTTGAGTGGACGTGCCTGTGGACGAGCACAAGTGAACATGTGAAGAAGTGGTTCTTCTGTGTAATGCAATGAACCAAAGATATGGACATCCCTATGGATGTGCCCCTAGTGGATGAGCACTAGTGGGTGTATAAGATCCCTTGCTATAGTGTTCAAGAGTCAGACTTGCTTGTAACCCTAATTGTAATGTAAAGGGTACAGGTCGGCCCCACCTTAATGTGATTGGTAATTAATGTAAAAGATAATTAATCTAGTTAATATTAATTATATTATAAGCTAGTGAGGTTGGCCCTGTTGTGCCAATAGACACTTCTGTTGACAGGTTCAGGTTAGTATAGGTAAAGGTAATTTCCCCATTGAGGAAACATATCTTTCAAGTGAGTTTGGAAATTTCAGAAAGTACACCTTCTTGGGAAAAGTGCACACCTCTNCTTTTGGGCACTAGTCTTCTAGGGTTTGAGCACCCTCTTGTGTGCTAGGTTTTCTTGGTGGTGAAGGTCTTTCTCTTGAAGAATATAGCAAAGGATTTGGCTGGGTTTTCTTCCCTAGTTGAAAAGGGTTTCCCAGGATACTTCTTGTGTTCTTGTGCATGGTGCTTCTTCTTGTGATCTTGGTTGCTGCAACATTGATGGTTATGGTTAAATGCTAAAATGGAATGATCTTCATGCTTAACCTTGACTATTGAAAAATCAACATGGTTTCAAAGCGTAGGTCTTGAAAGAACCCATTGCACAAGCATCTACCAAGTCTCCTCTCACCTTTTGCAGAACCGTACGACCCTTCTAGGGTTTCCAGAAAATTCCGTACGACCCTCCTTTCTGTGGTGTTCCAGCCCTTAATAGTTGGACGTTGGCACTATCTTTGGCATAGAAGAGTACGACCTCCTCCAGCGCATCTCCAGAAGCTCTCAAAATCAAATTCCGAGAATTTTGAGTTTTTGGCCCTAGGGTTTCTAGGGTGCCGAAATTTCCTGCAAAATATTAATCTTAGATATCTGAAGAAACGATTTTCTTAAATCATCAAGCATCTCTGTGACATTATCAAATTGATTATTGGTAGTCATAAGACCAACATAATCCAAGGTTACTAATTCAACCTAATCATTAGGTTTTCAAAATCCAGTTGGCAAGAGTTTGAAGAAACCAATCAAATGAAGAACAAAGCCTTAGTAGAAGATAGGCTTGATGGAGCAAGCAACTTCAGCTCCTGGAAATCAAGGCTTTAGGTCACCCTTGAAGAAGATGACCTCCTAGATGTGGTAACTAAAACCTTACCAGACACAGCTACAGATGCAAAGAAGAAGATAAGAAAGGAAGAAGATGTCAAAGCAAGGAAATTAATCATCTACTCAGTAAGAGATCATCTCTTACCTCATATTGCCAACCTGAAGACAGCTTATGATATGTATGAAGCACTAAAAGAAATGTTTGATAGCGACAACACTCTCAGAGCTCTTACCTTGAAGAGCCAACTTCAAAGTACCAAGATGATGAAAGGTGACACAGTTGCCATCTTCTTTATGAAGTTATCAGAGATTAAATAACAGCTAGAGACCATCAAAGAAATCATGTCTGATAGAGAACTTGTCCTAACCATTCTCAACAATCTTCCAAAAACATGAGAGCCTTTCCTTCAGAGTATCAGTGGAAGAGAAGCTCTACCAACCTTTGATCATCTATGGACAGATTGTACTCAAGAAGAACTTAGACTTAGAAATAGAGGAGTGGAAGATTCCTCAGAAGAAAATCATGCTCTTGCACTTCATACAAAGAAAGGAGGAAAATTCAAAAGAAATTTAGGCAAACATTTAAAGGTGAAAAGTCTTCATCAAATCCAGGTTATCAAAGAAGAGATGTTTCAAAAATTCAGTGCTTCAGATGTGACAAATATGGACGCTATTCAAGAAACTGCCCAACCAGGAAGAAGGGAAGACAATATGCTTCCATCGCTAACATTGATCCAGATCCACCTCAACAGAATGAAGAGAAGAGAGAGGAGAAGTACTTCCTCTAAAACTAAAGCATGACTACAAATCAGGTAAATCAATTGATTCCTAATTTTATAGTTGATTGCATTTTTGAATAAATGAAGGATATTATACCTAGTATGGGAGCCCTCAAAGACTTGGACCATTATCCCTGGTACGGGAGTCCAAACCATATTTAATTGATTATTATGCGAGAACAAGCAAAGATGTTGTCCTTAAAGAAGAGATACCCATTCAACAAACCTAGAGTATCTTAGATAGAGATTGACAGTGAGACATTACCTTCTTTCCCTTCAACAGTTCAGAGGGAGACAAACATTTTTCTAACTAATCTAGTTGCTCTAGGTGATATAACCAGAGATATTACAATGGGGCATAAAAGGAATGCCCGGGATTTACAAAACTCTGCCAGAAGACAAAGAGACACACAAAGGACACCTTGGGAAAGAAAAAGAATTTTGAAAACTATCCTTCAAAGTCATGAGCCATTTCATTGAAGAAACAAAAGGAGAAATAAATATGGCAAGATGCCATGACAGAAGAATACCAGCATATCTTAGAGAATGATGTATAAGATATTATTCAGAAACCAGAAGGGAAGTCTGTGAAAACTTCCAAATAGAGAAAGCGTGTAGTTGACAGGAGGTGCAAGAAATACAAAGCTAGAGGACTCTCACAAACAGAGGGAGTTGTCTATGACGAGACACTTGATTCAATGAGACCATTACATTGCCATCCGTACTACCATCCATGAGCTGGAAACATTATGAGATAAATGGATTCTTTATGAGTTTAAATCTCAACAAAGAGTATTGTTGATTCAAAACCCATATTATTATTACAGTGTTGGTGACGAGAGCCTGATTTTGATGACTTATTCAAAAAACCTTGTTGTTGGATACAAGTAATCCTTGACTTCTGAATTCGAGATGAAGAATCTAAGTATGATGCAGTTCTTCTTGGGACAAGAACTATGACAGAAGACCAATGAGATTCTCCTGAGTCAAGGAAAATATACAAGGAAAATATACAATGAAAATATTAAAGAAGTTCAATATGACAGAGTGCAAAATCCACTGTGATAGAGTTAAAGAAAAGGATTGATGATGATTCAGACGAGACTGATCCACAGCTAATTGGATCACTGATGTATCTGGTTAACACCAGACTTGTTTCATGCCACGCAGTGAATGTGTTTAGTCATTTCATGAGTCAACCAAGACAGACTCACCAGACAATAGCAAAACATGTATTGAGATATATACAAGGTACAGTTGGATATGGCCTGAGATATGCCTCTACTGTGAACTTGAGTTTGCAAGATATGCCGATTCAGATTGAGCAGAAAGAACAATGGACTGGAAGATCACATTCGGTTGTTGTTCTACCGTGAAGTTTTCCATGGTTCCCGATACAGCAAGAAACAAAACTCTGTGGTCTTGAGTACCATAGAGGCAGAGCATATAGCATCAAGTGTGCAAAGCAATGTGGCTTCACAAGCTTCTGACAGACTTACTTGACCATGAGATGGATCCTATGACAATAACCAAGAGTCGTGGGTAAAGCTCCTTGAGAACCCAGTATTTCCTGATGGATCAAAAAATGATGAGATGTATCCTTATATCAGAGATATGATGTAGAAGAAAATCGTACACATGTAATACCTTCCTACACATGAGCATATTGCAGACATCTCCACCAAACTAACTTGGTGAAGAATGCTTCCCTAGTTGAGAGGGAGTGTTGATGACTCCAGCCAAGACAAAGTTCCGAGTACATCCGTGTGAGACTTGGCATGATGAAGAATGCCTACCTAGCTGAGAGGGAGTGTTGATGATTGCAGCTATGTGAGACATTCTCCAGCTTACAAACCTGTAAGGTGTTTACCATTGCAACTATGTGAGACTTTCTCCAGCTTACAAACCTGAGAGAAATCCCCTAAGAAGTGTGTGTGGTTTCTATCTGAGACATAGCTGGAACGTAGAGATGACCTCCTCCTTTCAGAGAGTTGAGAGGAACTCCAGATGATTCTCATGTGAGAAAGGCAATCTGCAGAGTTGGACGTGCTTGTGGCTGAGCACAAGGTGAACGTGTGAAATCCCAAAGTGTTGGGTGCATCGTCATGAGAACAGAAATGAAGATGATGTATTAACCTCCTCTGAGCAGAAGAGTTGATGAGAAAATCCAGATGACTCTCCTGTGTAATGCAGTGGGAAAGAAGATCTATTGAGTGGACGTGCCTGTGGACGAGCATAGGTGAACGTGTGAAGAAGTGGTTCTTCTGTGTAATGCAGTGAGCCAGAGATATGGACATCCCTATGGATGTGCCCCTAGTGGATGAGCACTAGTGGGTGTATAAGATCCCTTGCTATATTGTTCAAGAGTTAGACCTGCCTGTAACCCTAATTGTAATGTAAAGGGTACAGGTCGGCCCCACCTTAATGTGACTGGTAATTAATGTAAAAGATAATTAATCT